>CM053789.1:371912627-372042627 GCA_028749045.1 Cupressus sempervirens | reverse complement strand
CTGCAAACAAAAAGTAGAAAATAAAATAAGACAAGAAGTAGCGATGGTCAACTCAACAGGTAGAACAAGAATATAAATTATAAAATAATCATTCTACAACCTTTGAAATGTTTTAGAAAGCTATAAATTACTATATATATAGCGATAGTCAAAGAAGTCAATATACTTGGCAAGAAGTGATAAGGGGTGACTACATGCCGAAAAAAAAAGAAGTCAATATAATATGGATCGGTGACAGTAAATCGAGCAGTACAATGGAACGTTCCATATTCAACGTAGAAATATTATGAAGGCCAAAGAAAAGGTTTACGTCAAACCACATGTTGATAACATGGAAAGCACGGCAACCATTCCTTGATTAAAGCAATAAGTTTCAGGTACGATGTTTATCAACAATTAATCTGAAGCAGCGTTGGAAAACATACACAACAGTCAATGTATATGAAGACAAAAAAGATTTGATTTCTCAGATTCAAGAAGATGTCATATGAAGTATGCAGGTTGTGCTCTAAAACCAACAGCGATGGCAAGCAACAAACAATATATTTTATCGGCAGATTAAAGATTTTTTGTTAAAGTCAAAAACTTATTATTATTATTCCTAGTAACCACCAATTAGTGTGGACATTATTAATGAAGAGCCATCGGGTATAAGGGAAGAGTTGTGACCATTCAAAGAAAAGACTTACGCATCATCGATTAAAGATATATATAAGAAAGAATAAAGTATAAGGAAGTGATAATTAAATGTATATGAGAGGAAGAGAAAAATGGGTAGAGCGGTGAAGTAAAAAAGAGCAGAGGAATATATTTAGATTGAGGCATATATTTATTATAAGTGCGAGAAGTGTGTCCAAATAAAAATAAATTAAAAGAACAAATTATATCAGACCTTGATTACTGTCCACATATATATATATATATATATGAATGATTCTGATATATACTGAAGGGGTATATACTGCACACTCTAATAGCTAATAGCTAGAGATGGGGAATACAACTCGAGGATTAGGCATTAGTGTCATCAGTTCATGCACTTCCAAGATGTATTTGCAAAACTAATTATATCTATTTATAGAATGTTGAGGAAGGGGACAAGGCTTCTTGGTGAAACCAAACTTGCAAGTATGTACATGTCTGAAATTGGATGGACCAAGAACCCCAACTATCTAGAGTGTCTATGACTTCAAAATATCTCATCTAAAAGGGGCAGTTGTAATGTTGATGTCACGTCCTATCAATATTATTAAGCCGATAGGCTTATTCCTAGGAGGGTTTTGGTCGGAATGTTGTGACATGCCGGAATTGTTGGATGCTGGAGAGAAGAAAATCTGTCCAAAAATGTGAAAAGCTGTTTGCATTGACGTTGACGTTTCTCCAACGACATCTCCCCGTCATGGTAACTCCCGTCACTTAAATTTTTTAACTTGTTTTTTTCCCACCCACCATCCTCCTCTATCTATGCCTTAGCAAGAATGCCTCCAAAATGTAAAAGCACAAATGTAATAGTGCACATACAAGAGAATTTGGCCTTTGCCAATATTTTCACCACTTCTGCTCGAGTACAAACCTTTATCTTAGAATACGGAAGTTGTAATCATGGCTGCATGGGATCAGAAAACAAAATGGTCAATGATTTTATTTTTAATATTGCAGTTTACAATTCATTGCAGATATTTCCATGAAATGTCTAGCCATAGAGTATACACAAGATGCAGTTTTTTTTCTGAAAATAGTTGAAATTATACTACGAGCCATTGTTAATCTAAGAGATAAACTGAGAATACGCACAAATAGAGACAAGAGACAGGATATATTGTGGTTCACCACAATTGTGGCTACGTCCACACTGAGAGCAGAGCAAATATATTATTCAGTCATTGCAGCTTACAGCTTACATACACGGGGCTTTGCCCTTATATTTATGCAACAATCTTAAACAGAAAATGAAGAGACAAACAAGAGGAATATGAAATGAACAGTCATGACAGTTGGACTTCACATCCAACAATCTCCCACTTGAAATTCAACTCATGCTACAACCTCGTATCTGAATATCCTCCCACTTAAACTCTACTTTCACTTACCAAATCTCATGGTAAGAAATTGTCAAAAGACAATCTTCGTAGCTGGAATAGCAACCACAACTAATCACTAATCACATCCAACTATCCATACAACATCAGTAGATTTATAACCACATAACTAGCCCATACAATAACTCACCAAATATACCATCTTCCAACAAAGCACACCAAAAAACCATTGATGTGCAAAAAAACTAGAAGACCATTATAGAGAAATTTAAATTGCATGAGCAATGCCAGCTATAAGTTGACTCAATCTACCAATCAGCACATAGAAAGCATGGCGTTAACTTGAGATGATCTGCAAACCGCAACCAACCTGCTGCAAAATGACATTTTCCAAGTCCTCATCAAAAGACCACGTATTTTTGTTAAAAAACAATGAAGTACAACAACAATAGATGACCTCAAAAAGCTCTTGGAAGGAACACTAACACAAATCATAACTCATCCTTCTACCAACACCATCAAGTGCCCAGCTGTGTCAAGTATGATCTCCTTTACCTCCCCATATGAGAGCATTTATAACACCCAAACACCATGAATGAAAGCTCCTATAAACAAGAAGATCAAACTCCAAACATTCCAAAAATTAGGAATAATATCAACAATCTCCTAAATGCACAAGGACATAAATCTGCCAAATAGACCAAGCATGGGGAGTGAGAATTCTCTTCTAGGATACACCAAGTCTCAATGACTCTTCTCCAAGAACAATCTCCACTAGGTCTATAATGAACTCACGCCCATCCACAGGTGTAGGCTGTTCGGACTTCATGTTGAAACCTCAAAAGAGAAATCGTCTCAACAAATGTTCTCTAAACCAAGAGAACTATAGCCTCACCCAAGCCTCTTAATTTTCAAGAGCACCTCCATGGTCAATCTGCCAAAGTACTCGATACCAAGAACACTAACCAAGATCAATTATCAAAACTCCCACTGCATTTTTGCATAACCTGGGAACAAAACATGACAACTTGATCTCCACAAATTAGAATCTCATGCTCTAAAGAGAAAAACTTGCCATGAGAACCTCTATCTTGTCAATGCTCTAATCTAGAATCAAGAGCTCACCATGACAATACATCTCCAATCACATGGAGAAAAACATCTCATGACAACAATTTTTATTTTTTATTCTTAAAAAAAAAAATTCCCACTGCACTATGACATTGAATTTTCCATGGTATCAAAAAAATTTGAAACATGATACCATGGAACACCACATAATTAACCACCTATGGGCAGGGGAGCGCATTGCATCACCCAACAATCTCCCCCTCAATGCGCATACCAGGTGCTTACGCAGGTCGGGAAGGCACCAGGGAGATTTGAACCCATGACCAGGCCAAAACCAGACTCTGATACCAAGAGCACTAACCAAGATCAATTATCAAAACTCCCATTGCATGTTTGCATAACCTGGGAACAAAACATGACAACTTGATCTCCACAAATTAGAATCTCATGCTCTAAAGAGCAAAACCTACTATGAGAACTTGTATATTGTCAATGCTCTAATCTAGAATCAAGAGCTCACCATGACAATACATCTCCAATCACATGGAGGAAAACATCTCATGACAACAATTTTTATTTTTTATTCTTAAAAAAAAAACTCCCACTGCACTATGACAGTGAATTTTCCATGGTATCAAAAAAAATTTGAAACATGATACCAAACATCACACTTAGCAGTGATACCTGAAGCTGCATTTTCTCCATAATCTAGAGAAAGTAAAACCAAACCAGCATATGCCTACACTATATCCCTTTAAGACATCTACCTTTATTTTAGAAGCTAAGGGCCCTGTGCCTACTCCAATACTATAGCCTCCCTTTATTGCACACTGAACTAAGGATATGGGCGCTTCTCACCGATCTCTTTTGAAGGAATCCCAACAGTCATAGGTTTGACCCCAAAAATATCCTTTCCTCAAATTTTCAAGAAACTTGGGTTCCTTCTCAAGCTCCTTTCCAGAACGCCTGTCCACCTTGGTCGTTATTTTAGCAAAGCCATCGTCTGTCAAGGACCCAAGTTTGCATGCGCATAGCCACATAACACCTCACCAACAAATCTTGTGCAATTGGCCGAGACAGACACAACCACGAAAGATGACTATGCCACACCTCTTTCACTATACAGTCCACCAGAATTCATTTCTTCTTGGCAACTGCCTTGGTGACCTTGGCACCAATGGGTTCCTTCTTCTCAACACTCTTGATCACACCAGCAACAACTGTCTGCCTCATGTCTCACACAAAAAAATGCCCTAGAGGAGGATACGCAGAAAAAGTTTCGACCACCATAGGCTTGGTGGGAATCATCTTCACAAATCCTGCATCTCCATTCTTCCTTTCTAGTCTTCCGTTTTAATAGCCTTTACTTGCCTTGGACTCTTGTAATCTTCTCTCCAGGATCTTACACACTCTGATACCAATTGTTAATCTAAGAGATAAACTGAGAATACACACAAATAGAGACAAGAGATAGGATATATCATGGTTCACCACAATTGTGACTACGTCCACACTGAGAGCAGAGAAATATATATTATTCAGTCATTGCAGCTTATAGCTTACATACACAGGGCTTTGCCCTTATATTTATGCAACAGTCTTCAACAGAAGATGAAGAGACAAACAAGAAAAATATGAAATGAACAGTGATGACAGTTAGACTTCACATCCAACAGCCATAGCCCTACTATTGGCCTCTTTCAAATTATTGGTTGGGGTTGCGCATATAAAGCTAGTAGGGCTTTCATTTTAGGTAATAGGAGCGGGAGTAACCGGGAATTCTAGTTA
Source organism: Cupressus sempervirens (assembly GCA_028749045.1). Classification (NCBI taxonomy): domain Eukaryota; kingdom Viridiplantae; phylum Streptophyta; class Pinopsida; order Cupressales; family Cupressaceae; genus Cupressus; species Cupressus sempervirens. The sequence goes on along the minus strand of CM053789.1, from coordinate 372,037,729 downwards.
GGCATGAACTGACCGATCAAGGATTGAGAAGAATACTCTGGTACCGATGCACAACATCACCCTGTAGTGATGCAGGGGTAGGATGAATTGCCCTAGACATAGCTATTGTTGCAGAGGTACACTAGCCCGGTGTAGTATTCACGCTGACCTATAGGAGTATCTATCCATATTATAATCCGGACTATTCAAATGCTTTGCTATCCCTACTATTCTAAAGGGTCCAGTTCGGTTGTTGACTCTACCATCCTATACCCCCTAATCGGAGGTTTGCATACTATGGAAGGAGGGGGAATTCTGAAGGTAGATTAGTGAAAGGACCTTCCTTCTTCTTGATGAAGGAACCTATAGATTTGAGACAATAGATTTGTTTGTAGGAGGGACCTGTGTTGTGTTTACTATGCGTGCACAAAATTTGGTTTGCGAGAAACTTACAAAGCTTTTGAGCTTATGATCAAATCTAGAATATGGGACATTTTAGCAGTTTTTTGTAGGTAGAATAAGGAGTTCGTTGCATAATTATGAAGTGAAAAGAAAAACTAAATTTAGAAATTTCAAATTAAAAAAATCTCTTTCAAATTAAAAGATATGTCTCAATGGAAACATTATATTCTCCTCCTCTAAGTATAAATCAACCCAATTTGAATCATAAAAAATAAAATAAAAACCTTCTAATTTTCATTCCAAAAATATCTGTCTTACTTCAGTCAGTAAAAATAAGTGCATATTCAATATGAAAGAAAAAATCATGGGTCAATATCTATCTTACTTTGTTTTTCTTACTAGAAACTATATGTGAAAAAATTTGAATAAATTGAATCTCTTGAATATTGTGATATTACTCTGAGGGATTTAAATATGTACTTTTTGAGTCAAACTGATTGACCAGCCATACATCATGAGTAGTGATTCATGCACAAATTCATCTCTCATGAGAATAAATGGAACACTTAGCACTTCACCAAGTGTTGTGCCTCATGAACCATACATTTGAAAGCTCTTTAAGTTCATCAATTGATAAGTAGGAGGTATTTTCCACAACCAGTCAAATTGCGATATTACTATCATGATTTAACTGTCTATTTTTTCAATCAAACTCATTGACCTATGTATCATGAGAAGTGATCACACACAAATCCATCTCTCATGAGAGTAAATGAAACACTTAGCTCGAGCACGCTTAACTATGGAGTTTAGCATCACCTAGATCCAATGAGTGTTAAGTGTTACATTTATTAGTTAAATCCTGATAGTAATATCACAATTTGACTTGCTGTGGAAAATACCTCCTACTCTTGAATATTGTCATACAAAATTTTTACTATTTTATATATAACACAATTGATATTTATTCTTATTTTTAAAAAATTATTGTCCTTTTTAAATACAATATTAAAATAAAAATAAAATATACATTGAAAATTTTAACAATCATAAAAAAAGAGTCAATCAAAATGAATTATATGATTTTTAAATTTAAATTATATAAAATTTCACTATTATGTAATACAATTTTTTTAAATGTTTAGGGTTTTCATGTTAATAGATAGATAAATTTTTTCCTTTAAATTTTAGGTAGATTTAGAATAAATAGAATAAAATAAATAAATTTTAAATCTATTTTTGTACAAATGATAAAAAATAAAGTAAAAATTTAATCTAAAAGGATGCAATCAAACCTTATAGTTTATTGAAAGTGCAACGCATCGATTTTAGAACAAATATAATAAAAATGTTTGATTAGATAACTTTTATTCGGTTCTTCTAGATTAATATTTTATAAAAAATGAGATTTTTTACATTGAAATATACAAAATATTTAAGAATGCATATCAAGGTGTATAAATATAAAAAATTGTAAAAGACTAAAAAATTTGCCAATCATATAAAATTATCCAACGCAGATAGAAAGTATACATTTAATGAGAAAGAGAAAGAAATGCAAAATTACCAATGTCATGATTATTAAAGCTTGTGGTAAGGGCTACAATTATATGAATATGGTTCATTCTCTTCAATTATTTTGGTTTCAATTTTAATTAAAATAGTTTAAAAATTGTATATGAAAAATTTAAATATAAATACAACATCTATAATATAAAATAATAAATTAATAATATAACACTATTTAAAATGTAATAATATTATAATGTTAATGGTAGTTTTGGTGGCCATTTGTATTACGTAGTTTATAGTGATGGATTTTATCTATTTTGGGGGTGTGTTAGTTTGCAAGTTTTTGGACAATTAGTGAGGCTTCCATCGAAATTGTTATTCTTATCAAAGATTATAGTTCAAAACTACACAAATATAGCAACAGAGACAATAGATTCAAATTATTTAATAAAATGTTTTATAAAAATTTATTCTCATGAATGATTTGAGTGCAGGATATAATCAAAATGCATTTGCACATGCTAGAAAGGATTCAAAAACTTTCGCTAGAAAAAATAGAAAAAAATACAAAGTGATTTTCAATACTCTAAAATTAAATATGTATTTATGTACTATATAGATAATTACTAAATGTTAACAGTTGTGTGTGTGTGTGTGTGTGTGTGTGTGTGTGTGTGTGTGTGTGTGTGTGTGTGAGAGAGAGAGAGAGAGAGAGAGAGAGAGAGAGATAAAAATAGATTGTATTAATGTAAGATTTTGAGATAATGGAAGATTTTATTTTAAAAATATGTATATTTGATGAATATGTGATAAGGAAATAAGATTATCACTAGAATCAATACTAAAATTTAGTTTAACTTGTTTTTAAAAAATAGGTTTTTGGGTAATGTTTTTTAAAAGAAAATATTATTTTTATAAAAGTAGGGGTTCTTTTGTTGTAAAACGAAGATTGATTCATCATACTAAATGAAAACTAAATAGTGAATGGTAAAGAGTGCTAAAATGAAATAGGCATAGAGAGAGAGAGAGAGAGAGAGAGAGAGAGAGAGAGAGAGAGAGAGAGAGAGAGAGAGAGAGAGAGAGAGAGAGAGTAATAGTGCTTACATTTGTAAATAAGAGAGATATAAAAATGGGGGTAGGGAAGTAGACATGGAGAGTCTATAAAAATATACAAGACTATTGGCTTAACCCTTGCACCCTTCAAAGGTGCAAGTGCTAGTTTTACAAATCCACTTAGAAATACTCATTGTCAAACTTATGTGTAGGACAGAATCTCACTCATAATTGAATTTGTGTATGTTTGAGCTCTTTAGCTCAAAAATGTCTTCCTTAGAAATGGGAGTGGATTTGGACTTAAAATATTAGAGGGAGAATTTGACTTCAAGCTTATTCTTTAGAGTCATCAATGTTTTCACTTCTAGGATTTGTTTGCAAAACTTGAGCAAAATTAGTTTCTCCATACAAAGTTGTGTAAGAATGTAAGGCTTCCTAGTTAAACCAACTACTTGCAAGTATGGACATGTTTGGAATTGGAAGAACCAACATCATCAATTATTTACAAGTACCATGGCAATGTTAAAGAGCCAAAATCTGATGTGTCCTATTAACATGTTTATCATATCAAAAACAAAGATTTAAGTGATGCAATAAAATTTGGTTGAAAACTAATCAAAATGTAGTTGAGGGTAGAACTCATAGGGGAGGAAATTACATGGATTATCTCCTCAAGATCCCTTAGTTTGTAGGCATGTCTAGCAATGCTTCAGTCTTATAAATGAGAAACTGCATCTTAGTCTTCTTTCTAGGAGGAGTCGGTAGTGTTGACTCTTGGTTTGCCTTAGGGCTTGTTTGGCTGCAGGAATAGGAAGAGCTATTTTGGAATACGTATTTTGGAATAGAAAATGGGGCTACGTATTCCTGTTCTCTATTTGGTTCAGCCAATATTTGATGAATAATTTGCAGACCCCAAAATTTATGTTTTATAAAATAAATAAAAGTGGAATAGGAATACGTATTCCAATAACAACTATTTGGGTAGAATTACAAAACCTCATTTTTGGGCCAAAATTGGAATGTGTATTCCTATTTTACTTCGTATTCCAATTCTGATTTGGTGCATCAAAATGAAGTATTCAAAATTTTAAGAATTTACATATGCCTATTACGCTTGTATTCTTGTTGCCAAATAGGCCCTTAGGTTCTTACGTTGGGGTTGTCATTGTGTCAAAAAGAAACAAGACTTCATCTAATTTCACATAAAAAAAATTATCGAGCTATGTACTCATACTCGAGAGTTGGGGGTCAATATATCTAAGGATTAACTTCCCTCAAGAATAAGGGATGGTTAAGGAGGAAATCAAGATCCCCAAGACACAAAGTCTAGAGATACTCCTCAGTTTATACATTGGACTGCGGGAGAGAGGAGCCAAGGGAGAGACTAGAAATGAGATCTAGGAAATTAAGTCCTTACATGATGGGATAAGATAGACGAGAGGTAGGGGTGCCGAACCCTAAGATCAATATCCATATAAGTGTTCATCGCTTCTACTTTAAAACAAGATTTTAGCAAAGGGTTGATTCTCAATTGAGGGTTTCAAATATGCATTTGGGGGAATTTAGGGATTTGGGCTCAAAGGGTGCAAGAAAGTTTCATAGTTCTCACAACAACTCTCTCGAGGCAAGAGTTTTAGAGGCTAATAAATCAATGATATATTTAGAACTAGAAATTGTCAAACATAAGTGAACGTGCACCATAAGGGTGGCTTAACTCACAAGGTACACTTATAAAGGAAAAATTAATGTAAGACATAGAAAAACTCTAGCAATTAGTGTAATTTATCTAGTTTTTAGAAGTTGTTCTTAACTCATAAGTGTATAATAAAAGAAAAATATGAAGAACACTAAAAAGCTTAAAATTGACAAATTCTATAAGATTCTTGTACCAAAACATACTATATTGTGATCTCAAGTCATGAAGAAGCTCAAAAACACAAAATTAAAGAACCCTAATAAGACTAAGGCTCAAAATTTCTTTAAAAACACTTACTCCTAAGCTCTAAATTAGAATCTTAAAATATGGAATGGAAAAGAAAATGAAAAAAATGAAAAATGCAATTTAATAAGCACACAAAAGCTTCAAAAAAGAGGCAAAGAAATCTCTACCTAGTTGAAATTTGCATGAGAAGACACAAAAATCCACTTAAAAGAACCCAAGAATGTTTTTGGCCAAATATTTTGGCAGTACTCATAGACACACTACTTACAAAATTAGATATTAAGATAGTATATATAATGCCCTGCTAGAGAACCCAAAAGAAATTAACATAAAGTTTCACTAAGTTTGTTAAACATTTTTTTTAACAGATAATAACTTAACAACAACATATATAATATAGTGGAAGCAATAATCACATACATAAACATAATCCATAAAATAGATTACATCTCTTAAGGGTTATGTGACATTGAATCACATTTAAGTTTAATTAAAACTAAATTCAATACATAACAAAACCACGTCAAAGGATAATCATAAGTGCAAGTCTATTTAAATAATATACAATTACAGTATGCCATTTGAAAATAATTACAATGCATAATCATCTGTTGTACAAGTCATAAGGTATGAAAAGCTCAAAGAATAGACATCATAAATAAAATACATCATCTCATAAGATCTCTGATAATTCAAACACATTATAACAAGGTATAACCATCCAACTAAAATACAAGATCAAAAGAAAGGAAATATAGAACAGGGAACTCCAGCAATGACATTCAACTGTCAGATCTCAGTGGTACAAGAAAAATGCACTAACACCCGACCTCGTGGAGCCTAAATGGCCCAATCCCACTGTGTTGATGAGATAGTCTCAAGTCCGATATAGATATCAATCCCAAAAGTCAAATCCGACATCTAGGTCAAGGAAAACCTAAAAGCAATCTATCTCAAAGGTACCAAGACAAAAATGACATCTAAACCTAGAGGTAACAATGAAATGTAGGGAATCTACTATGTAAGTGGGCAAGTGCCATTGCGTGAGCCAACTCTAAGGTTATCTTAATACCCACTCTAGACTCTAGCCCCCTAGTGTCTCTATGTGACACTAGTATCCTTTCATATAGACAAGACATATTAACGAGGTAAGGCAACAGCCAAGCATCTTCTCTACTCCCATCCTAGCATGTACTAGCACTTGAGGCATGGGCGAGGGAAAAAAATGACTCTTATTAGTTCATTTTACTCTCATTTAATGAACTATTATCACTTATTAAAACAACTTATGATGGGTTCCTAGGCAACCTCTTTAGGGGTCCAACCCTCCATTGCAAGCCATTTCCCAATGTACACATAGATTACCTACACTAGGCTCATAAAAAGTATAAATCAAAGAATCATAGTTTACACATCAATCCTTTACAAGCAACTAGAAAGAACCTATAGATAAAACACAATATTCACCTCAATCCTTTATAAGCAAATGGAAAGCACCTAAAGATAAATCACAATCATCACCTTAGTCCTATATAGGCAATTGGAAAGCACCAAAAGATAACTGATTGAAAACTTAAAGGTTACAATAAGAAATTCACAATAATCACCTTGGTTCTATACAAGCAACTAGAAAGCACCAACACGCACTGATCAAATCTCATCATAGAAAACATGTGACACGTCACCATGGTCAAGTATGAAAGATCATATACAAAACATCATCATAGTACAAAAACCCCCAAGCCTCCGATAAACATCCTGACTAGTCAAAGTACTAAGTCAAAACCCAATCCCCAACATGAAATAAAACATACAATGTCACATCATAATTTTAACAATTGTTTCCATAGTTCATTTAGATAAATCAACATTAGGTTCAAAAATAATAGTTTAATTATACTTGGTGGATTTACCAATAAAAACCCTATTTCTCAAAACTCATAAAAATGTTTTAAATAACTATATATATAATTTATTTTTTTATTATTAAATACACAGAACTCACAAGAAATTTCCTTTTCTTTTAAAACCCTTTTCTCAAAAATTGGCTCCTCCAAACTTGTGTATGGAGAAATGAGCTATACTTCCATAATAAAGATATTTCTCCAATAAGGGTTTCGGTTTTGCAATCACACGAAACCTTTTCCTTCATTATTTTAATTTCATGTGCAAGCTTTTGCATTTAAATTAAAATAATCTATATTAAATCAATTCATTTCTCTCTTTTATTCAATCACAAGACATTTTTAATAAAATATTTATTAATTTAACTAATAATAATATTTAGAGTTTATTATAAAAATGAAACTCCTAAATATATTATTATTAAATTAAATATATATAATTACACCAAAATTAGAACTTTAATTAAATCTTTTAAATTTAATTCCTTTATTTAATTAATTTCTTAATTAATTAAATATTGAATTTTCTTTATAAAATTTTCATTAAATTAAATCATTAAGTTGTCTTTTAATTTGATTTAATTATAACTAAAAATCACAATAGACCCATAAGACAAAATACAAAAACCCATTATAAAGAACATAATACTAGATCAAACTCAAGGGTCAAAATCATGAATTCATGTCCCTTGACAAATTCGGAAGGGTAAACAACTAAGATATGTGTTCTACTTTCTAGGACAATTAGCCTAGGGTTAGGATTTGGACTCAAGAAAAAATCTCCCCTCTTTTATCATTGAGGTACTATGATAGGGCACGTTCATCCCGGCAAGTCATGGAATTTGATACCTGGTATGGACAATCTGCATAAAATCTAAGCATGTACATACACATATAATCTAAACTAAACAGGCAGTGGCAAGGAGTGGTGCATCATGTAGATCCTAACTAGTAGGTGACTATGACTCCCTCCCTCAACCACATACAGGTACATCATATACATACAAGTATGGTGTAAGTACCCATAGAAATCTCATATAAATCACACATCTAACTATCATCATGAGATAACTAAAAATCACTAAATGAATGTATACATGTTATCATCATCATTGATAAGATAAACAATAGTACATGAAATAACTGAGTATCAAGTAGCCGATCAATTATATAAACTAAGTATGAAATAACATCTAAATCAAATATCATAACCAAGTTCTGATAATCATTAAACATAATCGTAAAACTAGCCTAAACGAATCTAGAAATCCAACCTGAAAAGTGAACTAGGGGTAGGCATTACATCCACCCCCTAGACTTAAGCTTACTCCTGGAAGCCTACAAAAAAGATAAAACTAAAGCACTTAATGTGTGGGTCCCATTGGACCCTTTCCCCCTATAGGAGGATAAGACTCCACTGAAAACACCCTCTATGATCTCCCCATATCTCCAACCATGGGTTCTGATGTTGTAGGTCTCTAATCCGAGAACTATGATTTCCATTGAGGAATGTTGATCTTAGAATGGTTTTGACTAGTGAGTGTCTATAAATTTAAGTCATTTACTTAGTTCATGCCGAATAAGTAACATATGTCAAGCACATAATGTAAGTTAGAGCATGCCAAGTAAATAGTGAGTGCCAAGTCACTCATGTACCAAGCAGACAATATGTGTTGAGTGATTTATGAGTCAAGCAAGCAGTGCATGCCAAGTCATTCAGATGTTGAGTGATAGTATTGGAGTCAGTATGTGCTGACAACTAGGGACTTCAGTTGCCCAGTAAAACACTTTCATCATAGTTGTTTGTATTGGCACAAACTACCATGTAAACCATTTTCGGGACTTACAAATTGAATTATGATATTTTGGTGATAAGGATGAATCTTAAGTTGGAATTCCTATGTATTACATGCACCCAATCAGGTAAAAGGAAGGTTTAAGAGGCAATATGGGTGAATCATAGTTGTTGATTCATACCTAAACTTAAGTTACCTAGGTCTTCTTAAAGAAGACAAACCCTAAAATTTCTATGAGCGTGAAAGGAAATGAATGAATGATCAAGGAGAGTTTTGCATGCACAAACTAGGACATTCATGGTGACCAAGGAATTATGATCTGAATTGTATTGTAGAATTAGTTAAAGGAGAACAAAGGAAGGAAATAGTGAATAGAAGAAAGACATCTGATCAAGAAAGATCAAGTATGCATCAATTTAAAGGCAATCTGACATCAAGCAACAAAGTACTAATCATAGGATCAATGTTGAAACATTATAATAGATGAATCAGTTAAATCTCTTAATAGAGTAGTCCTAATAGGTTATATTGAAATCCTCTAACATGGTGCTTACTTAATTGTGAGTTGAAGTCCTTTAACAAGGCACACTTCTAACAAGGTGTTGAAATCCTTTAACAAGGTAAGACCTAATAGTCTTTGTAAGCCTTTAAAAGGATAGACCTTTCATAGGGTAAATCATGTTTCGTGGTCAAACATTGTAACCTTCATTGGATACACTTTATAACTGCAGTAGTGAAGATTTGTAGGTGTCATCCCCACCCCATTTTACCTTCTCATTGGAGGGTTTCTAGGTAATCATAGCTTGCATCATATATTTGTGAATACTTACTTACTTACATGCTTTAGATCTGTATATGCTTTACATGGTATTTCAGTTTACTTCTTATGGATGTTTGGCAAATATTTTATGGGTCAAAGTTTAAAGCACTAATTCACCCTCCCCCCACTCAGAAGTTTACCTTTCCTATTATAATTCTAACAATTGGTATTAGAGCTTTGTTCTCTGTGAGGGAAGTTTTACAGCTTTGAAGAAATACAACTCATTCTACATCAACTAAATGAAGCAAGAGAAGATCTAAACAAAACATTGAGAAGAAAGAAGGAAACTGCTATTGAGGAAAATGACACACAATACAAAGAGATAGACACTACTAAGCTATTTGCAAATGGAGAAATTAGAAATCTTAAGTTAGAGAAAGAATCACAAGCCATATTACTATGTGAGGTGATAAAATAGAAGAAGAAAGAAGTGGAAGACAAGCCATGATTGAAGATGACAAAAGAGTTTTGACCAACAAATTGAAAGAGAGATCATCAGAAGTAACTAGGTTTGCTAACATGCAATTGTAACCTTTGGGTCAAATGATGACTACCAACCATGAACTAAATGCCAAGGACATTGAGATAACAACACTGAAGTTGCAGAATGAACAGTTGAGCAATGATCTAAAAGGGGGAAAAAGAGCTTATTGAAAGTTTCAATAAACCTAGTGAAGCCATCAAGTACTTTGAACAATTGATGAGATCCCATAGATCTAACGATGATACATCTAGACTAGGATACACAAGTACTGCAGAAGGAGAATCATCCAAAAGTGCTGAAGAAAGGAGCAACAAAGGTAAGAATTCCAAACCTACTTGTCATAATTGTGGTAAGAAAGGACATACTGCTAACATGTTCAGGAGCAAGACTATAAATCACAATGTTAAGCGAAAGAGCATGGGTCACTGCCATATGTGCAACAAACAAGGTCATCAAGCACATGAATTTAGAACCAAGACCATGCACACTCAAAGATTTGAAGTATATTGTTATAACTGTCAGAAGTATAGACATAGAGCTTTTGAGTGCAGATCCAGCCCAATGTGATCATCAAACAAGCAAACAAAGGTAAAGAACAATGGAAACTTTTATATAATTGGGATTATAATACATAGTATACTTGTCACTACTATCAAGAGTATGGACATGTTCCTAAGAACTGTATTAGAATACACTTTAGGAGTGACTACAAAAGGTGGTTGAGTCAAACCACATGTTTTAGTTGTTTGAAGACTGGTCACATCAGCTGATATTGTCCAACAAGGTCAAATGCACCAAGTTGTGAGTTTAATAAAGGCAAAAGCAAGGCAGATATTGAAAATTTTAGAAATGAAATGAACAATACATGCAAGAGAAAGGAGGATTGCAACACATCAAGTGGAGAAGGGATCACTTCACCCAATGGATCAGGTGATCACACCTCATCAAACAAACTAATCAAGAGGTGTGTGGGATTGATATTTAAAAAGGATGCATCATACATTAGTTCTAGGGATTTAGTTCCAAAAAAATTACATAAGCATGAATAAATATGCAAAGTATTATTAGGAATCAAAGAAAAATCTTTAAGTTTTATCAGTTTTTCATGTTACTGCCTAAGCATGAAAAGTTTCCTATGGTTGCTAAGTGAAATGCTAGTGGATGTTAAGCTAACAGATTGGCTAGTTGATGTTGAGATTATATTGGTTGCTGAGCGAATGGAAAGACAAGTGGATGCTGAGTGAGCCAAAAATTAGTTGATGTCGAGCTTACAGCTATGTAAGAACTTAGCATTAATTGCAGTGTTTTAAAGGGCTATTTGATTGATTTCTGTTGATTTAACATCATTCAAATTTGAGAGAGATAGAAAGAAGAGCTAAAGGTGGTTTATAAATTTCATTTGAAGAATTTTTAGGAGATTTGAGCAGATATTTGACATCATTTCATCAAGATTTACAAAGTATTCATCATGTGCCAAGCTACGCTATTTCAAATTTTCTAAACCCTTGATTTATATAATGGCATCTAGTTCTTCCAAAATGAAAGGTGTAGAGGGAAAAGATGTTTTAAATGTTCAGTTAGTTAGCAATGAGATAAAACCACCTATTTTCAAGGCAATTCAAGACATAGCATACAAACAAGATCCCTCTAGTGTGTTATCTATGATACCACCGCAAGTTTTAATGATTCAAGATGTCAAAAAGTGTTATAATTGTAAGATTTGGAGTATTGGTTACATGGAAATCAGAGAAGAGTATGAAAGATTATGTGAAAATAGTGCGTTGAGAGAAGAATTCAAGATTGTAGAAAAGAAAGGGTTCACTAGTGCCCTAGGTTTCCCTAATATTTTCAAAACTGAGTGGATTAGGATTATTTTGAGCAGAATTCATGATAGCTCAGTGTGGTTAGATAATGGACCAATCAAAATCATAAAAAAGATAATTCATAGGGTAATTGTGTATTCAACCCTAAATTGGCCAAAGACTATTAGAAGTGAGTCCAAAGAAGTTATTAAAATGAACACAGGAGCTGTGTGGAACAAGAGAGGAATGACCATAGACACAATCACAAATCCCCTAACAGCTTTTGCAGTGAAGGTAATTGTACATAAGTTTTATCAATCAAGTAGATTAAACAATGCACCCTGCATTGCAATGGATATGGGCTACAAGATTGTGAAGAAGGATCATACATATGATCTTTTTGAGCTACGGCTACAACAATTGATTGAAAATCTGGGAGCAATAAGGAAAACAAAGAGTGCTCAGTGCAAATTCAGATCTATTTTGGTATGTATCTTCTTTTATGTAAACGACACATTTCCTACATTTGGTAATGTTGCATAGAAGACAACTAGGTATGTTGCAGTTCAAATAGGAGAGTTCATTAAATAATTAGGTTATAACTTTGAGTTACTAATGACTAGTTATTTTCAGGATTTCAAACAATCCATGAAGAAGAGATTAAGAATTCTAACCTCATTAGTGGAAAAATGTTATGATGATATTTGTTTCCTAGTTGATGCTAATCACACATTTGTTCAAGCAACAATTCCTAGAGTGGGATGGCTAAGGCCATTAGGTTATGAGATTAATGTTGATGAGGCCTCTATAGCAATCACAACATTACTAGCAGAAGAAGTAGACAAAGATGCCAAAGCTTTTGGTAACTATGAGTTGGCCAAATCAAAGATTAGTATGAAGTTGAAGAGTGGTTCAGTGTTTAGGAAGAAGGATAAGTTGGTGAAGAAACTAAAAGAAAAAATTGGTGAAAGTGTCAAGGAGGACGAAGAAGAGCAGGAGGATGAAGAGGAAGAAGACACTTAGATTCAAGCACCACTGGCATTGACACAAGGTCAACATAAGGATCAAGTAGATGAAGAAACATAGACTGTAGAAGGTGTCGAGGAAGAAGAAGTCGATGAAGCACCTATTCCTACTAATTAGAAGAAGAGAAAGGGCAAGGCACAAGTAGTTTCAAGACCTAAAAAAGTTTTAAAACCAAGCCAACCAAACCAGCAGCACCTACCACAAGGGCCAGTACATGAGTCATTGCACAAAAGGATAAAGAGAAAGCCAAGCCTAGAGAGTAGGAAGGTTGATGGGACTCAAAATTGAAACCTCAATTTTGAGTACCATTGAGAAAATCAAGCCTTATAAACGCTTTGTAATGCATATGTACCCAATTGTACTTTTGAGCCCTAAGAGGTGTTTAATATTTCTAATATCTTGCATTTAGTGTGTCTATGTGTCCCATGAAGATAAATTACCATTCTGAGTCATTCTGTGAAGTTCTATTTTGAGCAATGTCTAAATCTGCATTTTTGCCTGTGTCAAACAACAACAAGAGGCCTAGTTTGCAACTGAATATCTTGTACCCAATAATGTTTCATGACTTTCCACTTTGGGAGTGTTTAGTGTCCCTACCATAGAGCTTATGTTTCAAATTTTGAGTCATTTTGAATCTGTTTGACTAGGTTTTGAATCCCTCAAAGTTGGTCATTTAATGTTGTCATTCTAATGCAAGTAGTTCTAAATTCTGGCAGGCCCTATTTGACTTGTTATAATTTTGACCCAATTGACAAAAATGAGAAAATTCCTTTTACGTTGTATTTTAGAGGTTAGAGACATATTATGTTTCAATATTGAGCCTTCGAAAATTTTGTTTGATCAATTTTCAAACCCAATTCCAAATGCAACTTGTAACTTTTTACTGGTGTGAACAAGTGCAGATTTGTTGGAACCCCTGTTCGTGATGTCATAGCTTGAGATCTATGATAGGTGAAATTGAATGGATTATACCACTATGTTCTACTCCAAAAATACTTTACGTGTGTGAATTTTCAAATCTTGATGAATCCATCTGCACACTTTCCTAGGTCCATTCCATTTGTAAAAACCATTTTTTGTCAAGTGTTTCCAATCTACAAATTTGAGTAGCCCACTTTGACCGCTCGAATTTTTTTCTCTGTTATTTTTCATGAGCCCAAATCCTAGATTCATATTTTCCTCATGATAATGAACCAATGCCCTGATTTTTGTTGCCCCAAGTATTAGTTTACCAATTCTTCAAAGCCAAAACCAAATGCAAATTATTGTTTTCTGACATGTTTATGTGAGGGCAGTTTTGAGACAAAAACTTCGACAGTCAATATCTTTTGACTGGGAATTCGTCATGAGATGAGGTTTGAGAAGGTAGGAGTGTGCAGAACATAGAATCAATATGTTTGATTCCAGAGCCCAATCAGGTGTTTTGGTCAGTTTTTAAAGCCGGTCAAAGGACCTCCTGGCACAAATTTGACAAGTTTGCAAATTAATGACAAAATGAGTTTTAATTGATTGTTCAGTAGTAAAACTTGATTCTAATTAGTATCAGATGTTCTATGGACCAGTTTGGCATCTCTGTTGTTCAGAAACAAAAAAAAAAATTAGCCAGACCCGCTTTGGGGCCCAACTAATGTTATCAGACTGATAAGGCATATTGGAGGTTTAAAATCCTCTGAAGGAGAGGGTTATAATGATTATAATCATTCTAAACTCCAATATGGGTGCTTGTCATTCATGAAGTATATGAAGAAGAGAGTATGTAAGAAATCATGATTGATTTGAGTTGTTTTCCCCACCCCAGTTGACCACATTTAGTTTTTCAAAACACATTGGAACCTGTGTTCATGGGAGTGCTATTTTTCTTGAGAGTGTAATTTCAAAGGTGGAAAATTGATTGGTATTAACAAGTGTCCTTCACCAATTGGTTTCTATAAATTCTTTATTGACCAAAATTTATATCTCAAGAATTTCCTAGAAAGTTACATCAGTAGAGAACAAGAGTTCACTTGTTCATGTTGAAATTCGTAACACACTTTTGGAACAAAATATACCTGGCGGGGAACAGAGTTTAGTCCATAATGATTACTTAAGAAGTGTTGGCCTAGAGATGCTTGGCTGAGATTGATGAAACATGATGTTAATCTTGGAAGGAGTGTTTTTTGGGATATAAAGAACAAAATTCATCATAGTATAACAACATTAGAGTGGGAGAATAGTTTTGTTTCTGTGCATAGCAAGGACAATCCTAATTTGTGTCTCAACATATGTCGATTTGAAGTTTCATATTGTCTAAAATAAGAATGGCTCAAGAAGCATTCAAGAGCTTAAAGGATGGAGTTTGGAATTTTCAAAGCAAACAAACTAAAGAGTGCACTATTTTTGCTTTCTTCAATATTGATAACAAAGTCTCCCATATTGAAAAAGAAAAAAGATAATAGGAAGAGGCCTGATTTGGTGGCTAGGAGGAAGAACACACATAAAGAACAGGGAGCTGCCTTGAAGAAAAAGTCGTTGGGTAGTCAAAGGTGCCCACGAGGAGTGGTAGCGCCAAGTTTGAAAGGTGGCATGTGAAATGAAAGCCACATACTAAAGAGAAGCCACTAGTTGAAGGCACCCAAAGTAGCAATAAAAGGGACCAACTTTTCAATAGCAATAGTTAAAGAATCTATAGCAGGTAGCAAGGGATGCCACAGACCACACCAAGGAAAGGGGAGTTGGCTAAAATGGAAGAAGGTCGCAGTTTTACACTAGTACATTTGAGACCATTTTTCGACCATTATTGGTCAAAATTTTGACCTAATTTTCGACCAAACTTCGACCAAATCTGACCAACCCTTTGGTCAGAATTTTTTCAGTCAAAATTTTGACCAACTTGGTGGTTGGTCAAAATTTCGATCAATACGTTGGTCAAAAAACTTCCATAGCCATGGTGCAAGTTCTGCCAGGAATTGGTCAAAATTTCGACCAATGAAGGTAGAAAATTTTGACCAATGAAGGTAGAAATTTTGACCAATGAAAGAAGAAATTTTCGACCAATAAAGGTAGAAATTTTGACCAATGAAGGTAGAAAATATTGACCAATAAAGGTAGAAATTTTGACCAATAAAGGTAGAAATTTCGACCAATGAAGGTCAAAAATTTTGACCAATGAAGGTAGAAATTTCAACCAATAAAGGTAGAAATTTTGACCAATGAAGGTCAAAAATTTTGACCAATGAAGGTAGAAATTTCGACCAATGAAGGTAGAAATTTCTACCAACGCCTGGGTGTAAATTTTTTTAGGCATTCTATAAAACAGTTCATATGCCTTGCGTATGATATGGCATTTTGCATGCATCCTGCACTCTCTCATCCGGTTGATGATGGATTACGAAGAATGATCTGAAACAATGATGCTAAAAAACACACACACAATCAAATCCAAAATGAACTTGCATTACAAATGGATTGTGGAAATCTGATATTGTTAATTTTGCATGCATGTCTACCAGGACAAATATGTGTTTAAGTTGTGATTGTCCTGGTAGACATGCAGGCAATTTTACTAATATCAGATTTCCACAATCCATTTTTAGTGCAAGTTCATTTTGGATTTGATTGTGTATTTTTAAGAATCATGGTTTCAGATCACTCTGTGTAATCCATCATTAGCCGGATGAGAGAGAGTGCAGGATGCATGCAAAATGTCATATCATACGCAAGGCATGTGAACTATTTTATAGAATGCCTGAAAAACACCAACAGTAACTAATATGAAGAATATATAATTAGTTATATGATTGAGACAAATCATGTACTAGTGAGTTGGTCAAAATTTTGACATAAATTTTTTTGACCTAGTGGTTTTACCACCTTGCCCCAACAAGTGGGCTCGCTTAGTGTGCTTGCAAAGTTTCCCCATAGAGTTGCTTCTCTAAGCCCCCTCACCATGTAAACTCACTTGGTCAGCACGCCAAGTCGACTTTTCCAGTATGCTCGCCAGGTCGGCTCACCAAGTCAACTAACAAAGTCACCTCACCAAGTCGACTATTAGAGTATGCTCGCCAGGTGGGCTGGCCAAGTCACCCCACCAAGTCGATTGTTCAAGTGTGCTCGCCAAGTTGACTCTAAGTTCATTCATCAAGTCGCCCCACCAAAGTGCCTCATCAAGGTCAGTCCTTAAATCTGCTCACCAAGTTAGCTCGCCAAGTTGCCTCACCAAGTCGGCTCGCCCACATGTCCCACCAAGTCCCCAAGTCTGCTCACCAAGCAAACAATTCAAGTGCGCTCACCAAGTTGACTCTTTAAGTTTGCTCACCAAGCCCATCCCCTAGGTCAACTCTCCAGGTCACCTCGCCAAGTCACTCCCACCTAGTCACCTCAATGAGTTGACTCTTTTGGTTAGCTCACCAAGTCTACTATTCAAGTACGTACGCCAGGTCGGCTCGCCAAGCCAGGCCACCAAGTCATGTCACCAAGTGGACTGTTCGAGTACGCTCACAAAGTTGACTCTTTAAGTTCGCTCATCAAGTCACCCCACCAAAGTGCCTCATCAAGGTCAGTCTTTAAGTCTACTCACCAAGTTAGCTTGCCAATTTGCCACACCAAGTTGACTCTCCATCTCGCCTCACCAAGTGGACTCGCTAAGTTAGCTCACCAACTTGCCCCACCAAGTCGACTGTTCAAGTATGCTCGCCAAGTTGACTCTTTGAGTTCGTTCATCAAGTCACCCCACCAAAGTGCCTCATCAAGGTCAGTCTTTAGGTTCACTCATCGAGGTTGCTCACCAAGTCAGCTCACCATGTCGCGTCTCTAAGTGGCCTCACTAAGTCAGCTCGTCAACTTGCCCCACCAAGTTGCCAGTTTAAGCCCACTCACCATGTTAGATTGCCAGGACGGCTCCCCAAGTCAGCTCGCCAAGCTAACAATTGAAGTAGACTCACCAAGTCAACTCTCTAAGTTCACTCACCAAGTCCGCCCCCTAGGCCAACTCTCCAGGTCAGCTCACCAAGTCACCCCCACTTGCCCCACCAATTCGCCACTTTAAGTCGACTCGCCATGTCAGCTCGCCAGGCCGACTCCCCTAATCTAAACTCCTTATATAGAAATAAATTTTATAATCGAAATCTACAAATCACGTGTATTTGTTCATTGACATTTTTACATTTTAAAGTTAATACTAGCACCACCTTTGACTAAAGATAACCACCAAATGTTTGTTGAATGAACGTAGTCACATGTGCTATTGGATGAATGGCTTCCTCTCCACCAGCTTCATCAAGGCATATTGACTACATAGTATCAACTACAAATCTAAAAGGGAAAAGAAAAATAAGATATCAATCTGTGTGTGTGCGCGCGCACACGGGAGCATGCATGCGTGTGCCATGTAAGTATGTTTAAGCACATCAATGGAGATTAATTTTAAAAATTTCTATGAGCATTTCTATCTTGATATATGTCAGTATGATTTAAAAATTGAAAGACTCTAAGCACTTTGCAATTCATGTTACCTTAAAAACTCATGAGCATCTTCCTGTTTTCCATATCCAAGGTGATTTACCATTACACACACACCCCATGTTTGGCAAGGGGATGGGGGATTATGTATATTACCTTGCCATGTTGTGTGCAGGTTTCCATGCAGTCATAAGCACGTGGTTTGAAGGAGTTTTGTGACTGAAATGACAGTCATTTTCTGAATATGACAGTGGCAGAGAATGACAGTGACAGTGGGTTTTTGGCTTTGTTCACATGTTTGGTGTTGCTATAGGCAATAAGACAAGAAGGGAGATGGTAGGGTGTGTTGGAAAACCTTTCCATGGTGTTGGTGTGTAGAGGAAGCCCTAGAACAAGGATAAAACTATTGAGGTGCAGCAATGTGCAGTGACTACCATTTAGGACAGCAAACCCAGTCTGAAGTATTTATGATTGAGGGGTCAAATGAAAGAATAGGATGCTAAAATTTTGGGAGATGATAGATATTGAAGTTACCTACAACTTTTTATCTTTCCACAAAAATTAATTTGTACATCTAAGGGGTCATCCGGTGAGATTTCTAGAAACTGGTCCAAGAGGACAGCAAGAAGGTAGCTTTGATTTTATTTAATCAAAGAGTTATGTTTTGGTGAAACCAATGAAGGTGGTGATGGTGAAAAGAGCCTAGGGTAAATGCTAAGTTGTCCTTAATTCCTTTAGAGTTGATAGAACCTATGGTGTGGGTTGAGTAGTTATTTGAAACAAAGTTGTCTTTATGCATTTGACTGTCCTAAGACAGTAAAAACTGAGTTTTGTGTAAAGTTTGTAAACCCAAGGAGTGGGTAGGGGTTTTTGAACCTTGAGCATTGTTTTGGGAAGAGTTTTTCCTTATTGCCTTGGTTATACTTTCACTCTATTTTATCTACTAAGAATTTACCATTGCAACATATTGTCGCTTATCACTACATCTTAGCAAATAATGTTGAATTCAACATCTAAACTTACAAGATTGCACACTACATTATGGTTTTCAATGACTGCAAAGAGTGAGATCATCATATGCCTTCATTTTTTATGCAGTCTTTCTTGTTACAAAAGGACCTTTTTGTTTTTTGTGTCTTCACTTGAGAGCATTGTGCAAAATAGAGATTCTCATTATTGCCCTAACAGAAGTCAGGACATTCTGTACGTACTTTGGCACACTCTGAGGTTACTCATAAGACAAGGTTATCCAATACTCAGGCCACGCAAGGCAGTTGCAGCACACTTTTGGCTTAATCATGGGCATAATCAGCTTGGGTTCTCCAATCCTCACTCTTTTTGAAAATAAAGTGACAAAATTTAAACAATTTTCTACCACATTTTTTCATCACACAATAGAAAATGATAGCGAATTCACAAATTTTATAGCAACTAGTTGTACTATTCTATCAAATGGGATAAAAGAATCATGGATGGGGACTCAACCTGGAAAGAGTTACAAAAAAAAAGTTAAGTCTTTACCAAGTCAATATATTGGTTCTATAGACACAAGAAAAACATGGGTAAAAATGCCTACATGGGTAAAACGGTGGTCAAAATGCAGCTTTCACACATTGTTTTGCTATAAAACCATGCATTTTCTCTTTTGAGATGTCAGTTTTTACATTAAAACATTTGTAACTGAATTTTGCAAAATCAAATTTGTTTTTAAAGAAATTTTAGTTTTTTGCACTTCCTCAGTGTCAAGTTTTTGTAGAGTTAGAAATTTTGGGCTTCCAGCTACTCAGTCTGATTCTGCGAACTATGGCTGAAACTAACTACTATTTAGAGTAGGATGACAAAGAAGACCACAGAATGTGTAGAGACAAAGAGGTCTATTTTAGAGGGTCAATCTCCACCAAGTGAGGTACAATCTGAATTTTGTTTATTGAAGACAACAATGCAAATATGAATTCAGAAAAAATAACAATGATGACTCCAATAAAACACATACTTAGAACTGACTAGGTACAAGTCTTACTGTTTGTCAGGGACTTGCATATCATTTTAGTTGACCAACGATGAAAGGCAACAATCAACATAAAATTTTAAGGCAGCAGCAGTGTGGACAAATAATAAGGTCTATAAAGCTGCAAAAGCATTGACAATTTATACAAGTTTAAGTGCACTGGTTGTTCTGGAATGGCCATACAAATCGGTTATAGATTGATTAAAGGACTACAGTCACCCATACATTCAATATGGATGGTAAATTCATGACAAGGTGTATAAGCCTTTGACCAGGCCATAAATTGTCAGTTTCCAAAAGATCTGTGCAAGGTGAAGGGTAATGAGTGACACATATTTTGAATTTAAAAAAAAAATTGAAAAAAAAATTGAGGTCCTCTAAACAATTTTTATTTTTTTTGGGTGTGTAATTTGAAGGTTTCAAGCTTCAGCTCAGTAAAGCGTTGCCCACAAGTAGAGATAAAAAGTGAGTTGACCCAGCTAGGCCTTGTCTCAATATTAAACAATGCAACACTTGAGCACTCAAAGGCCACATTTTAAACTCTAAGTTTTATAGAAAAGAAAATATTGAGGTTGTTTATATATTTTCTCAGTGAACTTTGATTTCAAAGGTTTCAAAATAAGTCAAATTACTCTACCCCAGCCATTAGTTGAATTCCGTGGCTTTTGCTGAAACAAGAGGGAGCACAAGAATGATAAGCATATGACAAAATTGGACACTATCACAAAGTTGGGCATTGCCGGAGAGTTGGGTGTCACTTAGGACCCACACCATGCCAAAAGGCTCACATTTCAAATACTAAAATCTGAAGAATCGCTGACGCCCTTCACACAATATTTTATAAAATTCTGAATTTTGACCATTCAATTTGTGGATTTGATGGGTTTCAAAAATATAAGGTTTCACCAGCTGAGAGTTAAATTCACAGCTTTTGCAAAACCAAGAGAGGAATCAAAAGAGTTTAGAAAATTGTTTCAAAGTTGGACACAGCCAAAGAATTGGAAATCAGAACACCCAATAGCAATAGATCAGCTAGATTGAGTCTGTAAGGCAGAATACTTAATTAAAATATGAAATTTAGAGGGAGCCATACAAAGATCAATCAATGATGGGAGTACGTTCAAAAGTCGCAATTCAGCCATACAAAACTACTGCATCAACATCTCTCAAATTCTAAAATGTTCAACAGGGAACTCTATAGAAGGATATACTTTCACACTATTTTATATATTCAATGTATGAACAAACCAGTTAAAAGTTGATCTTATTAGACAAATTAAATATTCATACATTTCTATAAGCTCAATATGTCACCCAATATATAGATAAACTAGAGAGCATTAAAATAGAGATGAGATTGTGAACATAAGCTCAGAATAAGTTCACATCAATGATCATTCTTCTAAATGGATCAATCTACAATTTGGTATTAAACTTTGATGAATGAAAGAAGACATTCAATATCATCAAAGAAAACTTATTCCCTTGTGAAGTTAATCAGTTATCCGGAAATCAACTGCCTTTTCTTTATTAAAAGATAGTGAAAATGAATCACAAAAAACCTGGTGTATATAATGAAAGTAAATATATCTCTAAGTAATAAATTGTTCTATTGAAGATTTGATCAATCATAATTCCAAAATTCCAAAAACACAATGTACAGCCCAACATTGGTGACTTCATACAACACATTATAGGCCAAAAACCTTAGATGGTAACTAGGACTAATACAAACAACAATTGCCTTGACAGACCACATAAGATATAAACACAATAACTGGTGAAAAGTACTAGTGTCAGTAGGACTCCTTCTCACCCTACTAGCTAATTCATGGTTATAATTCCTTAGATCAGCCATTCTATGAGTAGGAAATGGAAACCCTGAGTGATCATGCCTCTGATATTTTTCATGTACACACCTTTCCCCACCTACAAAATATCATCACAAAGAAGTTAAGAGGCTATGTCATGCATTACTATCATACATACATTATATAACTAAAGCATGACCAATAAGGTAATCAATAATATGTGATTATCATAATAATCATTATGATTATTACTATAATAAGAGGTGACTTCTTTCAAATGCATCTCTTCTCTTCACCATGCATATATTATAGATCACACCATTTGTCAAAGACATTATTGAATAGGATAATATAATAAAAATTGTATCATTTGTGGATTGATCTATTTAGAGCTTGTATTGCCTTTGTCAATCATCAGTGTAGGTACAATAAATATTAGTCAAACACAACATTATACTTCAAGTATATTCACATAGGTTATATTAGAGATGGCTTCCATTGTTTAGAGTATAATAATATTGACATACCATAGATAAATTTTTATAATATACAACAGACATAGCTATCGTGTCAAGATGACATGCATATTTGTATATGCACACTATATATCAAAGGCATTACTAGGTTGTAGGAATAAGAATGGAGTAAGTTGTAATGGGAAGTTGGATTGCTAAAATGACATATAGAATAAATGTTATCTCATTTTAAATATTTTAGTGTCGCAATAATACATTAATGGCCAATTTTTGACTTCTTCTAGTCAGCAAGCTCCAGGCATTTAAATCCCTCTTCGGTGTAACAACATCAAGAAAATGAGTTGAATATGATATTCAGGTCTTGTTCAAGAAATTATATGCTATCATTTAATTTGAAGACCTCATCACAGTAATTTAGTCGGTTAAAGTGAAATCTGAACTAGTTAAGCTAGAGATAAAATAATCATGTTGTACTCTAATAACATTTCTGATATAGCACAAGTTTATTAATAAGAAAATGATGCACCAAAATATCAAGTCCTTCATGTCATAACATCACTAATAGTTGTGTCATTAAAATTCTAGATTATACCTGAAGCGAAGTCACAAGAAAAATTAACAAAATGCACTAATTTATTGATGCACTATCATCTAGCTTTGTCAATGTCAGTATTATCTCTTTCAAAGGTTTCAAAATTTTTGAATATCTTTAAGAAAAAGGACCCATGCCAGATCGTGAAACTCTAAGAGTCCCCGTATAATCCCTATCTCTTACAAGTTAAAGAAACTCTACCTATATATCATAACTAGTAGTCTAAAAATGTCATGATTGTGAACATAGAAATAATTGACCATCCTTTTATATCAAATACACTAAAAACTATAATCAATGAGAACATCTCAATACTTTATTTAATTGAAATAGAAACACAAGATTTTCCTCAAAGAAGTCCAAGTCCAAAATAACCATGTTTTACCCCAGGGAAGAAAGGAAAAAAGCTATACTGAAACCCTTAATTCATTGAAAAAAGCAAAGGAACATGAAACTTACAATATCATGAATCCAAAAACCTGTAATATCCCATTTCAAAATAGGTGAATATTTCGATGTTGACAGTAGCAAAAATTTGATTAAAGCTGTGATATCCATGGAAGTCGCTTCAAACCACTTGCATGCTCTTTCCAATTGTATGAAAAGGTAATGGCCTACATTATTCAATCAACTGAATGGAATTTTTACTTCGAAGGTTCGGAGGGTGCATTTGGATATCACTCTCTATTCAGATTCCCCAACAATTGGCCTTCATACTGAATCACTTCTGTTTTGCACCTGCATAAGAACAATGTTGACAATTAATTATATATTTTCTGAGGAAAGATCGCAAACATGTGTTTTTAAAGTGCTACAATTTTAGACTTTCAAATGAATGAATGAATGAATTTTCGAGACTAAAGCAGCTTATGCGACTCACAAGCTAGCACACACTACAGAAGGGAGGAAGAGAACTTAAGCTAGTTGTGACCTTTGTAACCTCTTGACTGATGTCTCTTCGCTGGTGGATTTTAATAATCAAAAATTAAAAATCACAAACTATCTATAAATTTGGATGCCTTTGCAGATAAAATATCATGTCAAATAATATTTGTATATTAAGTGGCCTCATCACCCAAATGAAAAGTAGAATCTGAAACCTCATTCAAACTACAATAGATCACTGAAACAATATGATTAAAAAATGTCTTACAGAATCTTTGAAGAACTTACATCAATGCAATGGAGAGCTGAACCTACAATTGCACTATTGCTTACATGGTTGTCATCATCAAACTTCTGTTCATGGTGGTCATCATTAGACTTATGTATCGTCAAGCCCACAAAGAGTTGCAAATGGTTACAGAATCGTTGATGCTTGCATTGTCATCATTATTAGAACTCTATTATAGTCAAAATTCACAAAGGGTTAGCAAATGATGAGATTAAGTTATTTTTAAGAAAATTATAATCTTTGAAGAACTTACATCAAGACTTCTAGTAGTATTGTTTCTTACACCACCATTACCATGAGACTTTTGTTAAGTCAAGTCCACAAAGGGTTATCAAATGTCAGATTAAGTTACTCTTAAGAAAATTAGAATATTTGAACAACATACATGAAGACCTCTATTAACATCATGGTTGACATGGTCATCATCATTAAGCTCATGTTTTAATCAAATCCACAAACGATTAGAAAATGGTCAGATTAAGTTATTCCTAAGAAAATTAGAATCTTTGAAGAACTTACATCAAGACAATGGAAAGCTGAACTTCTAGTAGTATTGTTTCTTATATGGTAATTGTCATGAGGTTCCTATTAAAAGTCCTCAAAGGTTAGCAAATAATCAAAAAGGAGAAAAACAAACATATTAGTTGTAACAATAGCATAACCTTTAAATCTTACTTTCTATTTGAACAAGACATTACAAAGCTTTCAAGATTCTTACTTTTCTAATAAATAAAATATTAGCATAGTCCATCATCAACCCAACATATCTCTGATAAACTCATTCAAAAATGGAAATTAGCAAATGTCTAGATTAAGTTATTCTCAATAAAATTAGAATCTTTGAACTTATAACAAGACGATAGAGAGCTGAAATTCTAGTAGCATTTTTTCTTACATGGGCATCATCATCATGGTCCTATTATAGTCAAGTCTACATTTGAATTTTCAATATTTAATATTTAATACTTATCTCTGACTGAAATTATCACCAATGTTAATTACTGGTGATATGCTATGAGTAATATTAGTGTCAACACGTTCTTTCATATAAGCATCAGGCTCGCAAGTTTTTGGTCATTCTAATCTAGAACTTTTATAAATGAGTTATGCATCTTGAATGGTGTAAGTAGCTGGTGAACTTAAAGTTTGACCTGCCATTATTGAAGAGCATTTACATCTGCTGCCATGGGAAAAAAATAATTATTACTGTTGTTATTTCAAAAAAGAACTAGGCTATCCAAAGCTGCGAAGACAATTAGTGTTCGAACTATTTTTAAAATATCTTGATATATTTCAATGCATCTTTTCCGGGTAGGGTTCTCAACATTTTCTTGAAAATATTATTACTTTTTCAATATTTATTTGACTAAATTTTTTGCCAATATAAATTATTGATGACATGTCATTGGTAATATCAGAATAAATAAGTTTATTTTATGTAGAGGAAATAGTGTTTCTAACAAGTTTCTCTTATGAGGATAAATTAGATCATAATGGAGTACATGAAAAGTGAAGTTACAACATGTTTGATATAGAAAATAAAATGCATACATAACAAACTGTTTACACTTCAACAAACAAAGAAAGTCAATAGAGGACTCAACATTCAAAAGAAAAAAGATCATTCAATATAAAGAACACTCATGCCATCAAAACCAATTATCCCTTCAAACTTGAGGTATAAAAGTGTTAGACTTTATTTTATCCCAAGTTCAAAGACATCAGTTTATGCATAAGATAGAAGGTATAAAGAGAAAGTAGATTAAAAAGATGGTCATATAAATGGAATGCTACGAAGAGGACAAAATTTAAGGTAAACAGGGAAGCCATTTGTCTATGAATTTGTGGACGAAACAAAGAAAAGTGACAATAAGAATGAATTTGATGAACAAGCAACCACTCAGAGATCAATTAAATAGGGCGTACAGTCTGATTCTTTTATAGGTGGTTAGGAGGTTTTATGAACTGATTATGAAGTAAAGATAGAAGAGCAGAGTTCTTGTAGTAGAAAGAAACCATGCACGAGATCTACAAGAATATTGGATAGTGCTCAATGATCATGACTATAATGATAGCAAAATGAAAGGGCAATTGAACGAAATAGTGAGGTCGGATATCCTGAAAAGATGAAAGTGTGAAGATGAGAGAAAGACCAAACACAATTCATGAAAGGAATGATAGTATGTCAATCAAGAATGTGAGAATAAGGGAGAAGGAATACCTTTTTTTCCTCAAAGGACAGATAGCCCTGTATGATTGTCTTGGTTCATAGTGGTGAAACTACTTATTGCATTTTCTTGATCTCACAATGATGTATGAATATGATAGCATCAAGAGATAAGTGGCAAGCTCCAAAAGCAGAAGGAACTTATAAATGGTCTCAATGCACGAGATCTGATTGGAATGTTCAAAGGCTTTGTGAGGATATTGTGATTTGCAAGTGTATCAGTAAGGAAAAGAACCCATCAAAAGATTGTTTAATAGAACACAGTCAAGAAAAGATAGTCATTAATAGAGAAAACCATAGTCACGAATGGAAGCATAGGACAACTCACAAGTTTCAGAAGTCTTATGACTGTTTATTATTGGGATTCCATAGAGAAAAGGGAAAGTTCATGAAGGGACAACTAAATATTAATAAGGAAGAGAAATAAGACAGTGAAGTCTATTATGGAAGCCATGATAGCACCTTGTCTATGAAAAGAAAAAGGAAGCATCAAATATATCATGCTTTTCTACAGTGTTATTATTTTTTAATATGTCTGAATATAATGACTTTCAACATCACATCACAATGAAAACAGATCCAAGGAGATAGTAGAAAGCATGGTGGCAGTCCACTAAAGCCACTATTCACTAAGAGGTGACAAAAAAAATGGGCAAATCTGATGTCCCAGACACAATACCAGAACACAAGTTATACAGGTTTTGAAGATTATTAACATGCATGACAGAACATGTAATGATAGAGAAAGAGGATGAAATGCTAAATCATTTGTCATCAAGATACAGGCATGAATAACCCACAGTTATTATATCAAATTTCCTAAAGATTTCAACTTCAGACTCAAATAAACTAGCGCACTATAGCTTGTGCAGAAGATTTAGGTGACCATTACAGCACTGTAATCTTATGGCCATGTCTATGGAAGCCATTCAAGAGGTTGTTACAGCATATGAATAATAATTTGTTGCTATCAATGTACAAATGAATACCAAGAAAAAATGATATATGGAGATATAGTTGTTGTGAATCAGTAAACCCATGGATAATTATTGGACCATGCCTACATGCTAGCAACTCCGAACTGGGCATTGGGACCGAGGGTTCAGCAGTTGGTAGGATCTGAGCCAATGTTAATAGGTGGGTAACCAGTTGCCATAGAATTTTAGCCCAATCAAAGGGAGAAGACTCTATGTTGGCAATCCCACTATATGAAACATATTCTCAGAGTAAAGCATAATCATGTTGTACCATGGAAAAAATTTAAAGTCAGTGATTTAGTTATTAGTGCAATCTACTTCAGAAAAAACAATTCATCTCTTTCAGAAAAAAATTGTAAGGAAAACCTAAATAAGATATGTTTCTTCACCTAAAAAGAAAAGACCTTTAAAATTGGCATAACAGGTAGATTTCTCTATAAAAAGCAGTGTAACACAGGGATGCATCCCCCCCAAAACTGGGCCATCTCGAAGACGGGGACGTCCCCAGGACAGGGGGAGAGCATCTCTACCTTTCAAGCAGCACCACTTAGAGTGCCACCTCTGCCAAAGATGGCGAGACGTCTCCGAGATGAAAAAATGTCTCCTTTATTGTGGGTGTAGGGGGACGCAACGGAGTCTCCTTTATTGCAGGCAAACACAATGGAGTCTCCTTTATTGTGGGTGTGGGGAGACTTGTAGTTTTTGTTTGCATTAAAATATTATCTACTTATTTTGATATCATGATTCATGGCACATTATACTTATTGCAATCAAAACACACACTTTCTAGGCATGACATGATGCCAATAGCACAAAAAATAAAATGCTAACCATCAATTTCTGGATGTAAAAATCAACAATAGGACAAGTCTAAATCACAAATTCCAGAAAATTATCTGACGGACATTTTAAGAACTAAACTAAAGGCTTGCTAGGCATGCCTTGATGCTCATAGCACTCCCTAAAAAACAATAAGGAGGTCATCAACTTGTGGGCCTTAAGGCCACAAAAAAAATCCTAGAGCACAAAAAAATGGCTATAAATCATCAATTCCTGAGCCCAAAATGAGAACAGATAATGTAATGATTTCTGGTGGCTTGATTGGATGCTCATACTATACAGTACACATGACGTAATATTCAAGCTCTCTACTTCGGAGATATTTTATAGAAAAAAAAAAATTCAATTGTTTTATGAAAAGAAAAATAAACATCTAGCTGAAGTTCAAAGAAAAAAAAATTCAGTCATTTTATTAAAGGAAAAAAAAAAATTTAGGTGACATTCAAAATTAACATATGGGTCTTTAAGTTTCAAGAGAATCAAAAGATGTGCCTTTACTCATCAGGAAACCCATATTGCAAGTGTTTTCCTTCGGAGCACTTTCAAAATCCAATTTTAGCCTTCAGGACATATTTTGCAAAGGCTCAATTGGTAGCTCTCGATGTGTATTCTTGCAGCTCAACTAGCACTAATAGTAATGATCCCACTTTCAGTTGGCATGGATAATCTCACAATTTGAATATCTATTCTATATTTGGATGGGGTTGAGGATTTGTATTATTGAATTCTTTCCAAGAAGTTACAGCACTTTAGTAACTTAGTGTTTCTTACCCTTCTCTGGAGTTTCAACGCACACAGGACAACTGTGAAATACCATTTGAGCCCCATCAAAGTTTTGCAAATATTTTCTAGCATTCTTTCATGGATATCTAGGCCTTGTCCATGTTTTGCATACATGTTTATCAGGCCACTGGGAACAATAACATCTGGCAAAAAATCCAATCCACTCTTTGGCAGGAACATCACTGCACTGCAACCCCTATTGTGCAAGCATATGTTATAGTTAAATTCACTTTAAGTCAACAATAATCTCCATAGGAACATTTTCTATGCTTGAAATGTGGAAATGGTCTATGCACATACCAATAATTTCTTTCTCAACAACTTTTAAAATATACCTGGTTGCAGTGTAGCAATCACCACATACTCAAAGATTTTTGATAATTCTAACCATTGCTTCATCATCCATGTAACAACCCATCGCCAACTCTTCTGTATGACCGGAAAGAAGAAATTTCTTCTCCCACTTCACATCCATTTATTACAGGTCTTGTGTCTAGAATGTACGCTACTGCTTTCATCTTCCAAGACTATTTTCTCTAACTTTGTGTAGATATCTAGTGTTTTTGGCTGTGATCCATTTCCCACACAAAAAACACGTATCATTTCCTGGAGCTCAATCCAACATCTGGGTATCTTTTGTATCCCTCTATCTTTCATCAATTTCCTTACCTTCTGAACTTTGGCCCACCTGCCTTCTTTAGGTTAGATGTTTGAGAGAAGTATGTACGGCATGCCATTAGTAAGATCCAACTCAAAAAGGAGTGTCGCCATAAATTCTCCTAGCTGTATGTTCATATTTGATTTATAAGAGCCAAGAAAACTCATCCACACAATTGAATAGGGCTTCGCTTGCATTTCATGAAGTTTAATATACCTAATATACCTGTAGTTCAGGGTAGGTAGGCAGGCGACTCGTAAGTAGCTATAGGAAGAAAGAATGCCTCTAGTGACCATGGCGGAGGAATGATTTGCTGCAACCATTCTCAGTAGGCCTGCACTCCATTTCTTGCTACATGTCTTGTTGCCTATCTGATCCCGGTACCACAAATTAAAACTCAAACTCATAACCATTCTCCCGCTCCTTCGCATGCTTGGCTAAATGAATTTTCATTTTAAAGTGAAAGCTCGTGTTGGTCAAAATTTTGACCAACACGGGTTAGATTTTTGAAAAAAGAAAAATTTCCTTCTACAATCCGACCAACCTAAACTTTTTTAATTGATGGTCAAAAATTTTGGTTGAAAATTGAGGTCAAATGTAGTAGTGTTAGAGGGAGCCACCAAAGGAAAAGCACCGCACATCAAGTACAGCACACTAGAAGACAAAATAAGAGCCACGAGGATGTGTAACCTATCCTCCAAAGATACATTATAAGGAAGAACCATCTTCAAGCCATCATATGGATCACATCCGCGACATTTATAGGGACCTTAGCCTATTACAAAGGGATAGTAATGATACGTGGGTCAGAACAATGGATTTTACATGATATTTTAGCATAGGCCAATCAACATCACTATGCTTTGCACTTCCACATGGTAGTGATTGTTCTCAAATTCAATAGAATTTTGCACATTACAAAGAAATTAAAGAGCATCTCTCTGTAAAACCAAGCACTTCATTCTCTTTAGTAGGCTTGGTGCCAATTTTAAGTCCTCCTCTGGAACTTAATGTGTCTTTAAAAATATTGTTCCAAATAATTTCATTTTTTCAAAATGGATTGCTTAGCGGGCCAAACCTTAGATGAAATTCTTTTGTATTTGTCGATTTTAAAAGAGAAAAATGAATCTAGCATGAGGATTGTGTGAGGAGGGTTAGCAATGGAATTGCCTTTGCCACACACTATCTAGGATTTTATGAAATGAAAAATGAATTTCCACAGGAAGGATTGAATAGAGGGAAGATTGTTCAAAGATATTTGTCCCACATTCGACAAGGGGAAACTTTTTATAATTTTTAAGTACTTCTCTACTCCAACGGCATGTGTCTTAAAGACACTGGCCTTTTGGAAAGGTAGTAGCTCCATGGTAGATGTGATCCAAACAGCTTGAGGCAAGTAAAATATGCTTTTGAATAAGCACGCAAATCAAGGTGGTGACATAGAAAATTGCCAAAAAAGTGGCCAAATTCTAGTGGTCGCTATGTTGCTACCGAAAAATGGTGAGGATTTCCAACATGTGACATGGTGACCTGCTAGAAAACCTTAAAATTTGGCAAGAGTTGTAGGGCCCGCACAATGCAGTTTTCAAATTAGAGAATGACAAGTGGCAACCTAATAATGAACCAGAGGAAGACACTTGGTGACATGATGTGATGTGGTGGTGACATGTCAGGGTGAGGTGGATGAGTCCTAAAGTGACCTGTGGCAAAGGCTTCAGATGTGGCATGTTTCCTAAGGTGCGGATATGGCAGAGAATGATATATGTTGCAAGGTTGCTATGTCTCTGATGATGTGGCAAAATGTTGAATAGGAAGCAACATAGGGACTGATGATGTGGCATAATGACATGGAAAAGTAGGTAGCCAATGAGATGATACCACATGGCATCCATGTGGCGAGGGTTAGATGATGAAGGAACAATTAGCCAATCAAGTAATGACACATGTCAACATGGTCAAACCAAGTTTCACCTGGATGAAAAAATAGAGTGAAATTCAAAAAATTGCATAAAAAATATTTTTTAATTCTTCTCTAAAAATCATGTATAGGGTAAAGATTTAAATAAAGTTTGAATTTATAATATAGTTCAAACTTTAGAAATTGTCAAATTTTTATAAATTTTTTGTATGACGCTTAGCAAGAGTTGATTTTTCAACTCAAGATATCAAAAGTTCCCCATAAGAGAATATAGGCATATTATGTATCGCTAGAACTGGGAGAAGATGAACTTTTTGATTATGGAGTCTATTTTCACACAAGAATTCACTAGTTTGAGTTATTGGTAGAAATATAAAATTTGGGCCTTCTCAGTGAAATGGGCAAAAATTGAAAATGCAGTTACAAGCTTAGTAAAACCTGATAAAAATGCACTAAAAGTTGAATTTGTTTACCTTCAATTAGTTTGAACACATATTGTTACTAGCATTTCATGAGGCTTTCAAATTTTTGGAAAAAAAAATTGGTTTTCATCATTGAATAGGAGATATTTCAAGTCAGTTACAAAATATTGATTAGAACTAAATCAAAACAAATGGGTAGAAAGATGAAATAGGTTTTGCAATTGCAAGGGATAGAATTTCAAGTGGACACATGTTGTCTTCAGATCAGATTCATGAATTCCCTCCTCTTATATCTTTCTTTCTTTAATCCATTGTAGGAGTTCCAGTATTTCACTGAGTGACCATTATAGGTTGAACAAGTAGGTAAAAGTCAAAAATTGGAAACTGAAGCAAAATTGGCTCTGGAATTGATGAAGTCTGAATGGAAAGATTAGGGATGTGCTAGTACTAGACCATGAATCTTGGCTTTGGCTATGATACCCCCATCCTATCCCATCAGTTTCTCATTTCAACCATTTTATCTCTTATATAACAACATGTGTTTATATTACAATCTGGTTTATTAGGCATTTTGTGAGTCAATTTCATGCATTTTTACATATTATTTCAAGGAAATCAATACAAAGAACAACAGGTGTTGAGTTTCATTTTAAATCTTGCCTCCTTTATCAATGATTTGCAATGTTTTATGATCTTTGAACAAAAAGTCTAGGTCATAGTTGTAGTCCCTTAAGGTTGTATGTTGTTTCATTATTGCTTATAATTCAAGGAGTTATGTAAATGCTTTAGAGAAATCAATAGGGTTGCAGGTTTATTGAGGAGGATATCAAGTAATAATAATATTTACATTGAGCATTGATATCCAATTTACAAGGTAAATGTATAGATCTAGAGTCTTGGCATAGTCTATGTGTTTGAGATATCTAAAATGCATAAGGGAGATTCGTGAATTGCCCAAGTGTGTTTAGTGGTTTATCTTAATGCATTTGATAAGAAGATGAGCTATTTATTAAGAGATAAAGAGCTCAGGACTTTACATCAGGCATTCATAATAGTAATAGAGATTGAAAATAACATAAAGTATTGATTGGCTAGGAGTCATTTCTCTAGGAATGTTTGTTGGCAAGATGAGGTGCAAAGGAAGAGTCAATGTCATAAAGAATGTTTAATTTCAGATCAAAAAATTAGTACCCCTGCTATTGTAAGTAATCTCGTTGAAAGTTTAGAAGTAAAAACATGTGCAGATGAAGACTCTCCATTGCAAAGAGGATTTGATTCTTCTATTGTTGAGAATAGTGCATATGTTTATAGTATTCCAGCTGTAGATGACAATGTTAGTTTACTTGATAAGTTATACATACAAGATATAAATTTGATCATTCATTCTCTTATCAGTGATTTTCTTTATGTTGAAAACATAACTAGTCATGAAGAGGAAAGGTATTCATCTCAGTATGAGGATGAAGAAGCTGGAAGTGATCTTTCAAGTGATGAAAGTAAAGTTGTTGATCCAATGTATTATGAAGAAGCATCATGTGAAGACAATGATGAGAGTGATTAATCGAGTCAAAAAGATAACAGTGGTAGTACATGTTCGTATTCATGTGAATCTGATGCAAATTGGGAAGAAGAAAGCAATGCAAGAAGTTGTCACTCTTATGAAAGTAAAGGTATAAGTTCCTTTTCTAAATCTGAAAGTGAAGTTCCATTTCAAAGTTATACAAGTCAGCTTGAGGTTGAAAGTGGTGAAGAAGATTTGTCTATACAATATGAAGATAAAGAGATTATCTATAAGGACAAATTACCTAATTGTGTAGATAAATGTCTTGAAGATATATGCAGTAGTAACTAGCACTATACAAATGATTATGAGGTTAATGCATCATCACCTATTGGTAAGATAAATGATAACTAGTATGCAAGACATTTAAATCACCTTCATGAAGACAATGAAACTAATATTGATCTATTTTCCACATGCTTTGTTGATGGAGTAGAAAGTGAGTCTTCATATAGTTCTGATTTTTCTTCACATGTTGAAAGTCTCCATGAAGATGAAATGGGTAGTGAGTTTAAAGTGTATGTTGATTCTTTATATGATGAGGATCTTGATGATGATCAACCTATTTTCTGTTAAAATGTTCAAAGAGGATCATTACATGGAGTTATCAACTTGTTGTCTAAAGAAGACATGGAATGTTCAGATTTGGTTGAGGATGATCTTAATGATGATACATTATCCTACTACTATGAGAGATCAGATTGTTCTTCTTTCGAGTTTGACAGTGATTATGATGATGATATTGCATCTCATAATATAGATAACAAGGTGTTTGACGAAGTTGTTCTTAAAAATCAACATGCACCTTGTAATGAGTTTTATGATGGATATTCTAATATGATGGCTGATCTATCTGTTGATTTTAAAGAATCATTTGAAGATCCTACATTAGTTTTAGATGTTGACATTGATGACATGTGTGAGTACAAATCCGATTGTTCATATGCACACAATCCAGCTATACATAAGGATGCATATTTTTAAAGTATGTGTGATCCCTTTCCCCATGTTGAATATGGTGCCTTCATATTCGAGACTGATAGCATGCATGATTCATTTGATGAAGAAGATTTTTAGTTTAAGTCTGACATTTTTGGGCATGCTGATCAGAACTTTCATAATGAGCAAATGGTTGAAAGTGAAGCTAGTTTTTATATGCATTATGAAAGTGAGGATATACATTCAGTTTGGCCAAGTGACTTGATTCATAATGCTAACCTAATTGGCAAGAATGATATGAATAATATTTCTAGCTTACCTCATGAGAATGCAAATAAAAATCAGATTTATGGAAAAGGTAAAAGTTTTTGTTGAAGTTTAGTGGCCTAAGGCCATTGTTTGTACATAGTAGGAGTAGTTGTTGTTTGTTTTCAATAAAGTTGTTTGAGGGAATTTTTTGTTGTTTTGAGAATGGTCTAGTTCTTCCAGAGATCCAAATCCTTTCCATGCTCACAAGGGACATGTATCCCTAGACAGAGCCACTGATGGGACTCAAAATCGAAACCCCGATTTTGAGTACCATTGAGAAAATCAAGCCTTATAAATGCTTATCAATGCATATGTACCTGGCTATACTTTTGAGCCCTAAGAGGTGTCTAATGTTTCTAACACTTAGAATTTAGTTCATCAATGCATCCCATGAAGGTAAATTTCCATTCTGAGTCATTTCGTGAAGTCATGTTTTCAGCAATGTCTAAATCTGCATTTTTGCCAAAGTGTCAAACATTGACAGAAGGCCTAGTTTGCAACTGAATATCTTGCACCCAGTAATGTTTCATGACTTACCACTTTGCAAGTATTTAGTGTCCCTACCAAAGATCCTATGTTTCAGATTTAATGTTGTTTCAAATCTGTTTGACTAGGTTTTGAATCCCTCAAAGTTGGTCATTTATTGTTGTCATGCTGATGCAATTAGTTTTGAATTTGGGAGGCCCTGTTTAACTTGTTATAATGTTGACCCAGTTGACCAAAATGAGAAAATTTCTTTTGTGTTGTATTTTAGAGGTTAGAGACATATTATGTTTCAATTTTGAGCCTTTGACGAATCTGTTTGGTTAGTTTCCAAATGCGATTCCAAATGCACCTTGTAAATCTTTACTAGTGTCAACAAGTGCAGATTTGTTGGAACCCCTGTTTGTGATGTCATAGCTTAAGATCTATGATAGGTGAAATTGAATGGATTGTGCCACTATGTTCTAGTCCAAAAATACTTGAAGATGTCAATTTTCAAATCTTGATGAATCCGTCTGCAAACTTTCCTAGGTCCATTCCATTTGCAAAAACCGCTTTTCTATCAAGTGTTTCCAGTCTGCAAATTTGAGTAGCCCACTTTGACAGCTTGCCATTTTCACCCTATTATTTTTCATGAGCCCAAATCCTAAATTCATATTGTCCTCATGATAGTGAACCAACGCCCCGATTTTGGTTGCCCCAAGTATCAGTCTACCCATTTTTCAAAGCCAAAACCAAATGTGTTTTATTGTTTTCTAACATGTTTGTGTGCAAGTAGTTCTGAGATGACAACTTCGATAGTCAATATCTTTTGACTGGGCATTTGTAATGAGATGGGATTTGACAGGTTAGGAGTGTGTAGAACATAGAATTACTATGTTCGATTCGGATCCCAATCAAGTGTTTTTGTCAATCTTTAAAGCCGATCAAAAGACCTCATGGCACAAATTTGACAAGTTTGTAGATCAATGAAAAAATGAGTTTTAATTGATTGTTTAATAGTCAAACTTGACTCTAATTAGTATCTCATTTGTTCGAAAATGAAAAAAATATTAGTCAAACCCGCTTTGGGGCCTGACTAATGGTATCAGACTGGTAAGATATATTGGAGGTTAAAAATCTTCTAAAGGAGAGGGTTATAATGATTTTAATCATTATAAATTCCAATATGGGTGCCTGCCATTCATGAAGTATATGAAGAAGAGAGTATGTAAGAAATCGTGATTGATTTGAGCTATTTTCCCCTCCCCAGTTGACCATTTTAAGTTTTTCAAAACACATTGGAACCTCTGTTCATGGGAGGGCTATTTTTCTTCAGATTGTAATTTCAAAGGCGGCAAATTGATTGGTATTAATAAGTGTCCTTCACCAATTGATTTTTGTAAATGCTTTATTGACCAACATTTATATCTCAGGAATTTCCTAGAAAGTTACATCAGTACAGAACAAGAGTTCACCTATTCATGTTGAAATTTGTAACACACTTTTGGAACCAAATATCCCTGGCGGGGAACAAAGTTTATTCTAGAATGATTACTTAAGAAGTGTTGGCTTGGAGATGCCCGAATGAGACTGATGAAACACGATGTTAATCTTGGAAGGAGTGTTATTTGGGATATAATGAACAGACTTCCTCGTAGTATAACAACATTAGAGTTGGAGAACAGTTTTGTTTCTGTGTATGGAAAGGACAATCGTAATTTGTGTCTTAGCATGTGTGGATTTGAAGTTTACATATTGTCTAAAATAAGAGTGGCTTAAGAAGCATGCAACTTAAAGGATGGAGTCTAGAATTTGCAAAACAAACAGACTAAAGAGTGCACTGTTGTTGCTTTCTTGCATAATGATAACAAAGTCTCCTATATTGAAAAAGAAAAAAGATAATAGGAAGAGGCCCGATTTGGTGGCTAGGAAGTAGAACATGCATAAAGAACAGGGAGCTGCCTTGAAAAAAAATCCGTTGGGCAGTCAAAGATGCCCGTGAGGGGAGGCAACGCAAAGGTAGGAAGACAGCATGTGAAATGAAAGCCGCATGCTAAAGAGAAGCCGCTAGTTGAAGGCACCCAAAGCAGCAATAAAAGGGGCCCATGTTTCAGCAGCAGTAGTCAAAGAATCCATGACAGGCAATAGGGGATGCTACAGACCACACCAAGGACAAGGGAGTTGGCTAAAATGGAAGAAGGCTGCAGTTTTAGAGGGAACCGCCAAAGGCAAAGCACCACACATCAAGAGCAACACGATAAAGATAGAATAGGAGCCACGGGGATGTGTGACCGGTGCTCCAAAGATACATTAAAAGGAAGAACCATCTTCAAGCCATCATATGGATCACATCTGCGACATTTATAGGGGCATTAGCCTGTTACACAGGGACAATAATGATACTTGGGTCAGAACAATAGATTTTACACGATCTTTTAGCATAGGCCAATTGACATCACTATGCTTTGCACTTCCATAGGGTAGTGACTATTCTCAAATTCAACAATTTTTTTCTCATTACAAAGAAATTGAAGAGTAACTCTCCATAAAACCAGGCACTTGATTCTCTTTAGTAAGCTTGGTGCCAATTTTAAGTCCTCCTCTAGAACTTAATGTGCCTTTCAAAATACTAAATAATTTCATTTGTTCAAAATGGATTGCTTAGCGGGCCAAACCTCAGCATGAAATTCTTTTGTATTTATCGATTCTAAAAGAGAAAAATGAATCTAGCATGAGGATTGTGCGAGGAGGGTTGGCAATGGGATGGTCTCTGCCACACACTATCCATGATTTTATGAAATGAAAAATGAATTTCCACAGGAAGGATTGAACAGAGGGAAGCTTGTCCAAAGACATTTGTCCCACATTTGGAAAGGGGAAACTTTTTATTATGTGCGTCATATCAAACTGCACCAAAAGCACTCGCAAGTAGGGGGAGGTCCCTAATGGCAGTGTGCATTCACAAGTACTTCTCCACTCTAATGGTAAGTGTCTTAAAGACACTGACCTTTTGGAAAAGTAGTAGCTCCATGGTAGGCCTGACCCAGACAACTAGAGGCAAGTAGAATATAATTTTAAACAAGCATGCAGATTAAGGTGGTGACATAGAAAATTGCCAAAAAAATGGCCGGATTCTAGTGGTTGCTATGTCGCTACTAAAAAATGGTGAAGTTTTCTGGCATGCGACATGGTGACCTACTAGGAAACCTTAAAATCTGGCAGGAGGAGTTGTGGGACATGCACAATGTAATCGACAAATCAGAGAATGAGATGTGGTAGCGTAATAACAAACCAGAGGAAGACACTTGGTGACATGATGTGATGTGGTGGTGACATGTGAGGGTGAGGTGGACAAGTCCTAAAGTGACATGTGGCAAACACTTCAGATGTGGCATGCTTCCCAAGGTGTTGATGTTTCAAAGAATGACACATGTCGCAAGGTCGCTATGACATGGTAGAATGCTGACTAGGATAGTGACATAGTGATTGATGATGTGACACGGTGATGTGGCACGATGACATGGAAAAGTAGGTAGCCAATGAGATGATGTCGCATGGCATCTAGGTGGTGAGGTCAGATGACAAAGCAAAAATCAATCAATCAAGTCATGACACTTGTCAACAGGTCAAACCTTGTCTGACCCAGAGGAAAAAATAGAGGGAAATTCAAAAAATTGCATAAAATTTATATTTTTAATTCTTCTCTAAAAATCACGTACAGGGTCAAGTTTTAAATAAAGTTTGAATTTATATTATAGTTCAAACTTTAGAAATTGTCATTTTTTTTCAAATTTGTCTTATGAAGCCTAGCAAGAGCAGATTTTTCAAATCAAGATTGTGCGAGTTCCCCATAAGCGAATATAGGCATATTATATATCACCAAAACTAGGAGAAGACGAATTTTTTGATTATGGAGTTTGTTTTCGCATAGGAATTCACTTGTTTGAGTCATAGGCAGAAATGTAAAATTTGGACCTTCTTAGTGAAATGGGCTAAAATTGAAAATCCAGTTACAAGCTTGGTAAAACCTGGTAAAAATATAGTAAAAGTCAAATTTGGTTACCTTTAATTAGTTTAAACTCGGATTTTTACCAACATTTCATGAGGCTTTTAGACTTTTGGCAAACAGAATGGTTTTCATCATTGAACAAGAGATATTTCAAGTCAGTTACAAAATATTGATGAGAACTAAATCAGATGAAATGGGTAGAAAGATGAAATAGGTTCTGCAACTGCAAGGGATGGAATTTCATGTGGACACATGTCGTCTTAAGATCAGATCTGAGAATTCTCTCCTCCTATATCTTTCTTTCTTTCATCCATTGTAGGAGTTCTAGTATTTCACTGAGAGACCATTATAGGTTCAAAAAGTAGGGAAAAGTTAGGAATTGTAAACTAAAGTAGAATTGGCTCTACAATTGATGAAGTCTGAATGGAAAGATCTAGGATGTGCTACTACCAAACTATGAAGCTTTTCTTTGGCTGTGATACCCCCATCCTATCTCATTAATTTCTTATTTGAACCATTTTCTCTCTTGTATGATAGCATGTGTTTATAGTACAATCTGGTTTATTAAGCATTTTGTGAGTCAATTTCATGCATTTTCATGTATTATTTCAAGGAAATCAGTTAAAGGAACAATAGGTGTTGAGTTTTATTTTAAATTGTGTTTCCTTTATTAGTGATTTGCAATGTTTTATGATCTTTGAACAAAGAGTCTAGGTCATAGTTGTAGTCCCTTAAGGTTGTATGTTGCTTCATTGTTGCTTATAATATAAGGAGTTATGTAAATGCTTCAGAGAAATCAATAGAGTTATAGGTTTATTTAGGAGGATATCAGGTAACAACAAGATTTATATTGGGCATTGATATCCAATTTACAAGGTAAATGGATAGATCTAGAGTCTTGGCATAGTTTATGTGTTTGAGATATCCAAAATACATAAGGGAGATTCATGAATTGCCCAATGCATGAGGCATTGATCAGCTACAGGATCATTAGTGTGTTTTCCATACATGGTTTTCATCCACTTCCCCCACCCACATAAAATCAAATTAAATTCAAAACATCTTTACATTTAATGTTTGAAGAGCTAAAATAGTCTAACCCTCATTCAGCTTATGAATTACATTGTCTTGCATTTATCTATTGCAGATCCATGTTATTGCATGAGTTAATAGGAGAAATAAGGGTTAAATCTACTGATTATAGATTCAATAATATGTTTAGCACTAGTACCATATAAATTGAATCTAAGGTCCACCTACCTAGGTTTTGCAGAGACTAAAGTAGAAGAAGAGTCTAGAATTATAGTTGGCCTGGTGTCTGAAATGGTATGTTGAAGATGGGAGTTAGCTGCCCCTTGATGTATCTTATTCTCATCAAGGTAATTTGAAACCTATAGCATTTCAAAACACCAAAAAAGGTGAAGCACATAAAAGACCTAGAAGAAAATATGTTGCTCAAGCTCAATCTAATGAGGAAAGGATTGAATCTGATGTCAATAGACAATTCCAAGAGGTGAGTCATAATCCATCTTCAAGTTTGGATAACTTATGTAAGAATGTTAGAAACAATGTTGATTTATCTGGTTTCTCTCACATTGATTTTGAAAATATTGGAAAAGTTGAGAAGAATCTAGTGGAGGAGGCAATATATGCCATGATGGCTACTTTTAAGAAGGCTCCTCTAGAAATTGTCAACTCCATACCTAAAAGCCTATATGAAAGAGTTGAGCAATAATGGCACTATTGTTTAGATATAGAGAGGAAAATTAGGGAGATAGCCCTCGCTCAAGTTATGCTAGAACCTAGCAAGGAGCAAATATCTAAAGCCATAAAGAAATAAGCTCTTGGATTTGTTCCTAAGTATAGGGCATCTAGCATACTACAGAACAACATTGAGGATCTTGTTCACAAGTCCAAACAAATGTGAAAAATCACATATGGACTAGCCATGGCCAATGATGATGAGAAAGAACCTATTGAGGTCAAAGATGATGAAGAAGATAACAATGTAAAAGGCATACTTGAGGGAGGAACTGATATGGATATTGATAAGTAGGCAAAAACTGAAGAAGAGTAGCAAAAAGACTAGAGTGCACAAGTGGCACAAATGTCAAGTGCCAACCCTCCATAGGTAATAAGTGTAAATACAAAAATTGTTATAGTAAAGGCTATTTTTTATCCTACTACTCATAACATTAATCCCCTAACAGAGGAAGATTTGAAAAGGATAATTGTCCAATCTACACTATAGGCCAAATTATGTAACAACCATGTTTTGGTTAGTGTAGATGAAATTCAGAAATCAGTGACTATAACTACAAGGGAGGAGGTGAAAACACAAGACTTACCTACAATTACTCCTCAAGTCACTAGTGTACAACCTTCACAACCCTCAGTTGTAAATCAAAGGAAGGAGAAAGTAGAATGCACTATCAGTACACACACAAATGGCACTCCAATCTAAAAAAATGTACCAGAAGTTGCAACAGATAAGGTTGAGACAATTGTAGAGGATAAGGTGGAAACACCAGCCACTAATGAGACACAGAGTAAAATAGGTCAGATAGATTCACCTACACCTCCAGCACAAGAACAAGGTGCAATTCAAATAAATGAGGCAGAAAAGGACAAACCTGAAGAAATTGATTTGACATGCAAGCCAAAGGAGCTAGCAATAATTCAAGCACTAGTAACTTTACCAAAATCTGGCACTCCTTCCAGTCAAACTCTTTAGAGATTGAGCACAGATGCAACACCTTTGTAATTCTCAGTGTCGAGTCCTAGTTCATCCAAGAAAGAAGAGGTAATAATATATGGAGATGTTAGCTTAGATGAGGAAATTATATTGCACATGTTTGATCTTGTAGCAACAACAATTGAGCAGATGGGTATACTTCAAGAAGCCCTAGCAAGAAAGAAACATCAAAAAATGCTCAGAAGGGAGCATAGCTAGAAGCAAGCTTTTCTTGATATCAAAGACATCTTCTTAGATGCATTCATTATTCCTACTCTAGATAAAGCAAAGACAATCATTAAACAATTGACCAACATAGTGGAAAGAGTAAGTGATATAGACCTAGATACCAATGCCAAATTATAAGAATGGTTTGAGAAGAAATTTCAAAGTAAAGTAAATGAAAAGATATCTAGTGAAATAGTACTTACACAAGTTGAATTGTCAACTAAGATAGACAATGTGAAGAAGATACTAGAGAATATTTTTTCTTTGTATACCAAACTATGTAATCCTATACACTCTTCACACAAGATACAAGGAATCACATCCAAAGCTTGGAAAGTCAATTGAATTCATTAGGTGCAAAATTTTCTATGACTCCAGCTCAAAGTGAGAAACAATTTAGGACCTTGTTGCATACCCAAAGTTAGTTAGTAGCACTTCCTACAGATGAAGCCAACATAATTGCCAAATTGATAAGCATCTAGACTACATTGACTTCTCACATGGAGATTCTACAAAAGGAGTTAGGCTATGCAAAAACTCTTATGAAGAAAGACCCCAATCTTTCTACATTAGATGCCCTAATACACCTTGCTACCAAGCTAGCCATCCAAATTAAGTCTTTGGAGGTAGCTTGTGACAATTGATATGTCGCTCTTAAGATTATTCTTGAGGTCCATAAATCCTTTTTGGATAAATACACTATTAGTGTATGACCCATTAACATTAGTGTCAAAAAGGGGCAATAAGAGCTATGGGAGACCAAAGAGAGAAAGAATGGGAGAGTAAGAGATAATGGGAAGTAAGAGTAGAAAGCAAGTAAAAGAGTATTAGTTGAGGAAAATCTCCTCAATAGGACAAATTTTAATATAGAATACAGAACATAATAGATCAAACAACTCAGGGGGAGTTATCAAATTTTTGAGGTATAAGTTGTTGTAAAATTTTGATATTTTGAAATTTTGTATAGAAGCCAAATAGTCAGTTATGTTATGCTCATAAGAATAAGAGTATTAATACATGTACAAGTATTTTTGACACTCATGTCAAAGGGGGATATTGTTGATCGCATAATGGTTTTGACTAGTGAGTATCTATACACTTAAGTCATTTACTTAGTGCATGTTGAACAAGTAACATATTTTGAGCACAAAATATAAGTTAGAGCATGTCAAGTAAATAGTGAGTTTTGAGTCACTCATGTGTTGAGTCAATCAAGTGCTAAGTAGACAATATATGTTGAGTGATTCAAGAGCCAAGCAAGCAGTGCATGCCAAGTCATTCAAATGCTAAGTGATAGTATTGAAGCCAGTATGTGTTGAGAATCAAGGACTTCAGTTGCTGAGTAACACAATTTTTTCATAGTTATTTTTATTGGCACAAACTACTATTTAAACCCTTTTTGAGCCAACTTACAAATTGAGTTACGATATTTTGGTGATAAGGAAAAATCTTAAGTTGAAATTCCTATGCATTACATGCACCCAATGAGGTAAAAGGAAGGTTTAAGCGACAATATGGGTGAATTACGATCATTTTTTAATACCTAACCCTAAGTCACATAGGTCTTCTTAAGGAAGACAAACACTAAAATTTCTATGAGCATGAAAGGGAATGAATGAATGATCAAGGAGAGTTTTGCATGCACAAACTAGGACATCCATGGTGACCAAGGAATTATGATCTAAATTGTATTGTAGAATCACTTAAAGGAGACTAGAGGAAGGAATAGTGAACAACAAAAAGACATCTGATCAAGAAGGATCAACTATAAATCATTTTAGAGGTGACCTGACATCAAGCAACAAAGTGCTAATCACAGGATCAATGCTAAAACATTCTAACAGGTGAATCAGTCAAATCTCTTAATAGAGTAGTCCTAATAGGCTGTATTGAAATCCTCTAACAAGGTGCTTACTTAATTGTGTGTTGAAATCCTTTAACAAGGCACACTTCTAATAGGGTTTTGAAATCCTTTAACAAGATAAGACCTAATAGTCTTTGTAAGCCTTTAATAGCGTAGACCTTTCATAGGGTAGATCATGTTTCATGGTTAAACATTGTAACCTTCATTGGATACACTTTATTACTACAGTAGTGAAGATTTGTGGGTGTCATCCCCACCCTATTTTACCTTCTTATTGGAGGGTTTCTAGGTAATCATATCTTGTGTGATATATGTGTGAATACTTACTTACTTACATTCTTTAGATGTATATGCTTTACATGGTATTTCAGTTTATTTGTTATGAATGTGTGGTGAATATTTTTTGGGTCCAAGTTTAAAGTACTAATTCACCACCACGACCCCCCACCCCTCAAAATTTTACCTTTCCTATTGTAATTCCAATAAGAACAACATGACAACTTGTGTCTACATTATCTGCATGAGAAATTTTTTCTATCAAAACTCCTTTGCACTCTAGGTGTGCTAGACTCCTGGAAACTACCCCCACTAGAAAAAGAATGTGTACTCTAAG
This sequence comes from Cupressus sempervirens, assembly GCA_028749045.1. Taxonomy (NCBI): domain Eukaryota; kingdom Viridiplantae; phylum Streptophyta; class Pinopsida; order Cupressales; family Cupressaceae; genus Cupressus; species Cupressus sempervirens. Next base: position 371,992,965 of record CM053789.1, on the reverse strand, counting down.
ATGGTTTTTCATACTAGTTGTGCTTATTGCGCTTAGAGTATTGAGAATCCTTAGAGTGTGAATCACCACCACCACTCTATGTCGAAGGATAAGATCCTCCCTACTACTATTGATTACCTCTTGAAGGAGCATACTTCCTATTGCTATCTTATCCCTGATTACCTTTGGACCCTGATGTTACAAGTTCTCCCACAAAGCCACCATGTCCCAAGGTAATGCTTTGCTCTACAAGGATAGCTTGATGTACTATATCCTTGAGGGTTTTTGTTTGGAAAACTTTTATACCCCCAATAAGATGATTGTTCAAACCTCAAATGAAGTGATGAACCATCAGCGATGAACTCTCACTAATCCCTACATAGGGTATGAGCTCATAGAATTTTTGTTCATACTCTACCACTGTCATAATATACTATCTCAGATCATGAAGCTCGTCAACCCTCTACCGGTGGCATTCCTCTAGTAGGAAGCATTCATAGAAGTTCTCAAGGAATAACTCCCATGTAATGGTGTTCATGTTCACACCTAGTTTCTTCTCTTCAATGTTCCACCATATAGCCCCAAAGAGCTCTAGTTGGGTGATGACAAACCTCACTTTGACATTAGACTCAAAGGAGCTCTGTAGGTCCTTCATCTAAGAGGCCTTATCTGACCTTTATCTATCAACATAAATATCTCTTCGAGGACTCCTGGACTTATGTCTCTCTATATTCCCAGGATGATGTGATCCTTGGTGATCAACACCCCAAGGAGGAGGTAGGATCTCTATAATAGTCCTCATTATTTGTCTCAAATTAGTCTCCTCTGAGTTAGCATGCTCATCTCTATGGCTCTCTTCCCTATTCTCTTTTGCAAGAGTCTCTCTATGAGTCAGAGGAGGACTATCATGTCCATCTCTTCTATGACCTCTACCTTTGCCTGCACTATGGCCTCTAACAGTTAATCTAGTCTCAGACAATATCTTCCTACAACACCAAAGCAAGAACAACAAGAATACTCACAAGTCAACAAAGGGATACCACCATAAAGAACAATCATAAAACATACTACATCTCTTAAGGGTTCTGTGACATTCAATCTCATTTAGGTTTAATTAATATTAAATCTAATACATAACAAAACCACATCAAATAATAATCATAACTAAATCTATTTAAATAATATATAATTGCAAGATTCCATTTGGCATTAATCAAAATGCATATTCATCCATTGTACAAGTCACAAGGTATGAAAAACTCAAAGAATATACATCATCTCATAAGATCTATAATAATTCAAACACATTATAACAAGATATAACCATCCAAAAAAATTACAAGATTAGAAAGAAAGGAAATACAAAATAGGGAACTCTAGCAATGACATCCAACTGTCAAATCTCAATGGTATAAGAAAAATAGACTACCACCCGACCTCATGGAACCTAAATGGCCCACTCCCACCGTGTTAAGGAGATAGCCTCAAGTCTCATATGGATATCAATCCCAAAAGTCAAATCCAACATCTCGGTCAAGGAAAACCTGAAAGCAATCTATCTCAAAGGTATCAAGACATAAATGACATCTAAACCCAGAGGCATCAATGACACATAGGGAAAGTACTATGTAAGTGGTCAAGTTTCATCACATGAGTTGACTCTAAGGCAATTGCGGCAGCCACTCTGGACTCCTACCCCCTAGTGTCTTTATGTGGCACTGGTATCCTTTTGTACAGACAAAGCATACTAATGAAGAAAGGTCACAATCAATCATCCTCTCTACTCTCATCCTAGCCTGTACCAGCACTCGAGGCATGGACAAGGAAAGACAATGACTCTTATTCGTTCATTTTACTCTCATTTAATGAAATGTTATCACTTATTAAAACAACTTACAATGGGTTACCCAAGAAGCCTCTTTAGGTCTCCAACTTCCATTGCAAGCCACTTCCCAAGTACACATAGATTACCTACCCTAGTCTCATAAAATGTATAAATCAAAGAATCATACTTTTCACCTCAGTCCTTTGCAAGAAATTGGAAAGCACCTATAGATAAAATATAATATTCACCTTAGTCCTTTATAATAAACTAGAAAGAACCTAAAGATGAATCACAATAATCACCTCAATCCTATACAAGCAACTGGAAAGCACCAAAAGATAATTGATCGAAAACTCAAAGGTTACAATAAGAAAGTCACAATATTCACCTCAGTTCTATACAAGCAATTGGAAAGCACCAACAAGCACTAATCAAATCTCATCATAGAAAATACGTGAGACATCACCATGGTCGAGTATGAAACATCATATATAAAACATCATCATAGTACAAAAACCACCAAGCCTCTGGTAAACATCCTAACTAGTCAAATTTCTAAGTCAAAAACCAATCCCCAACATGAAATACGACATAAACACATTAGAATTTAATAATTGTTTTTATAGTTCATTTAGATAAATCAGCATTAGGTTCAAAATAAATAGTTCAATTATACCTGGTTGATTTAACACTAAAAACCTCATTTCCCAAAACTTGTAATTCATTAAATGTTATATATATATATATATATATATATATATATATATATATATATATATATATATATATATATATATATATATATATATATATATATATATATATATATATATATATATATATATATATATATATATATATATATATATATATATATATATATATATATAATTGAATATTATTTAATTATTAAAATAATAATTGTAAGCCATTAATAAATAATATTAATTTATTAATAATTGTAATTACTATTACTAATAATATATATTTAATATTTAATACTACTATAACTTTAAAATAATTTAATTTATTATAAAATAAATTTTATTACAATATTTATTAAATTACAAATTTAATAAATTTAAAATACAATACAAAAAGCTATTGAAAAAAAAAAACATTAATAAGTGTTTTAAGGCCCTCCAGCCATACAGCATGTTGTCGCAGCAAGACTGTTGCGCACAGTCCCCAATCGAGGTTGTTATGGACGAAAGAAGGGGAAGAGGAGGTGGGGGAGGCAACCTCCCACCAAAATATTTAAATTTTTTTCTTAACAAAATTAATTCCATTCCCCCTTCAAATTTTGAATTTATTTTATTTTATATATATATAATTTTTTTTATCAGTAAATAGTCAAAGCCTAGATTAATTTTTGTTATTTATTGTAATTAATTATTTTTATGCGTTAAGAAAATTTGAACCCAAGACCTCCAACATGAGAGGCTCACAAGTTACCGTTGTGTTGTAGGCTCTTGCATATATGTATATGTATATGTATATGCATATGTAAATGTGTGTGTGTGTGTGTATATATATATATATATATATATAAGATTCTCCCATATAAATCTAATATAGAAACTCAGGTAAACAACCAAAATTAATTAACAAATTTGGATTTTCTTTTCTAAACCCATATCCCAATTTTAACAATCTAAATTTGAATCCTTAAATTCAACAAACAAGGTTTCCAATCCCAAATTGTTTTACAAATGTTTTCGAAACTAAAAATGATAAATACACAAAGAAGGGTCTTGACCCAATTTCAATTCTAACTACAGATCCACAACAAACATGGAGAAGACAGAGAATTCAAAAGAATGAATGTATTGTGCATAACCCACAATATTCTACCTAGATCTTATGCCAGAAACAACTGAATGGACAAAACTCGCAAGAAATTTCCTTTTCTTTCGAAACCCTCTTCTTGGAAATAGGCTCCTCTAAACCTGTGTATGGAGAAATGAGTTCTAATTCCTTGATAAAGAGATTTCTCCAATTAGGGCTTCGGTTTTACAATTATGTGAAACTTTTTCCTTAATTATTTTTATTATTTTAATTTCATGTGCAAGATTTTGAATTTTAACTAAAATAATCTTTATTAAATCAATTCCTTTCTCTCTTTTATTAAATGATGAGACATTTTTAATAAAATATTTATTAATTTAACTAATAATAATATTTGGAGTTTATTATAAAAATGAAACTCATAAATATGTTATTATTAAATTAAATAAATATGATTATGCCAAAATTAGAACTTTAATTAAATCTTTTAAATTTAATTCCTTTATTTAATTAATTTCTCAATTATTTAAATATAATTAAATATTGAATTTTCTTTATTAATTTTTTATTAAATTAAATCTTTAAATTATCTTTTAAGTTGATTTAATTATAACTGAAAATCACAATGGACCCATAAGACTAAATACAAAAACACATTATAAAGAACTGAATACTAGATCAAATTCAAGGGTAAAAATCATGAATTCATGTCACTTGATGAATTGGGAAGGGTAAACAACTTAGATAATTATCCTACTTTGTAGGATAATTAGCTTAGGGTTAGGATTTGGGCTCAAGAATTATCTATCCTCTTTTACCATTGAGATATTGTGATAGGACACGCTCCTCCTGGCATTTTAAGTAGGTCAATACTTGATGCCTGTAATCTACATAAAATCTGAGCATGTACATGCACATATAATCTAAACTAAACAAGAAATGGTAGGGAGTAGTGCATCGTGTATATCTTGACTAGTAGGTGACTACAAGTCCCTCCCTCAACCACATTAGAAATGTCGAACATAAAGTAAAACATACAAGTACACCATACACATGCAAGTATGGAGTAAGTACCCATAGAAACCACATATAAATCACATATCTAACTATCATCATGATATAACTAAAAATCACTAAATGAACATACATATCATCATCATCATTGAAAGGATAAACAACAATACATGAAATAACTAAGTATCAAGTAGCCCATCAATTACATAAATTAAGTATGAAATATCATCTAAATCCAATCCGGTAACCAAGTGACGATAATCATAAAACATAATCGTAAAATTGGTGTAAAAGAATCTGGCAATCCAACATGAAAAGTAAACTAGGGGTAGGCATTACAATATATGAGAAATAATCTCTCCTCTCAACTTAGGGGAGGCACCCTTCTTTTTCTCCTAACTCGATTAGTACTTAACAAGAAACTTCAAATTTAATCTAACAATGGGTGTTTCACATATGACTTCCTCTTTCTTTGGGAAGTATTTCACTTTCATAAAATGTACTCTGTGAATTGATGACTTTTTACAATTTCACCTCTAAGTGCTAGTTGGAGTAATTATACTAATAAACTCAAAATCAATCGAAAGATTAATCATCAAGTGTACTAGTTGTCTATAGACTAATGAATATATATAAGCTTGTAAACTTGCACATTGTCCTAATAAAAAATTAAACTATGAAGAAACAATATGGTAAGCACAAATAATTGACACATTGCTTCTAAAATCACTATGAACCATAACTCAAAGAATATGCATTCACTTTTAGCTAACTCAAATTTACAATTATAGCACAAAGTCTATATAAAGTTAGATTCAAGACTCTTAATAACAACACAAAGTATTAAATGTAGATTAAATTTCTATCAAATTTAGTGTGATGAATGTCTTTGTATTTTAGAATTGAATCATTACTAATCTCTAGCCTATAATATGCAAATTTAAATCATAAATGTGGATCTTTATACTAAATGTAGAAGTGATGCAAGTTTAGTATTTACAAATACTGAATTTATCAAGGGGTGGATCCATTATGGCTCAATCCATAGGGTGAAAACAAAGGCTTTCACTTCAAACTTCTCTCTCAAAGAAAATAATATGCCCTGATGCAATTAATAGATCATTGATTATAAAAGAAAATTCAGCTAAGGCTTCATTCTCCAACATATCAAGATTGTACCAAAAGTACATAGGAGTTCTCTCTAGCATGAGGCTTCACAAGAATGTCGAATTTATGTTCTTTAATGATAATGTACTTGAATGTATTTGAACCGAAAGTTAGAGAAACCATCTCAACATGGTCTACTCCCTCTAAATCAATACCATCAGATGAAAAAAAATGTAGATCCTTAAGTTTCCCCCTTTGCCACAGAGGCATGTCCTATTCATATGCTCTAATCATGGAAAATATCTTGTTCTGTGGGACTCATCATCAAGCACATGAGTTATTAATAATCATAACATTGTTTACAATTGTACTTGTCTAAGGGTATGTACACCAAGTTGTGGTGCCAAAAAGGTGAAACCATTTTTTTTTTCTAATTTTCAATAGCACACATGTGCTATGGCTTGGATAACCTGATCCATAGCACATACGTGCTTTTAAAAAAACCCAATTTTTATAAATGGGTTGCATAGCCATAGGCCATTCATTTTAACCTTTTTTTCCTACTTCTCCTCACTACAATGCATATGTGAATTGTATTCAAACAAGTTTCCTACCACCTGCCTTGCCAATATGCCTCCTTGCCATCGAAGATTGAGATCACGAGCACACTGTATGTTATCTATCTTTCTTTTTGCATTGTTCGATATGTTTTTTATATTGTTTTGTAGGGTTTTTCACTTTTTTATTAAATTTATTTATTTATTTAGATTTTGATTCATTTCTTATCAGGAAATGTCTATAATGAACTGGAAAATTCCCAAGAAGGTCAAAACCAAAACCCTCAAGATGATCAAAACCAAAACCATCCACAAGAAGAACAACAAATTTTGCAACTTAAACCAATTGCAAGACCTCCTGCTGGCACACAAGAAAATATAATAAATGAAATAGAAAGAGGCAAAACTAAATTAGAAGGACTCATTGGTTAGTTGAAACAATGTGGACAAAACAATCCAATGAAAGCTCAATTGGCATTGTCCCTCAAATCTATTAAGACTCACATAGCTAATGTTAGTTATCAGTTAGATGTTTGGAGGGTTAAGAGGGAAGAACAAAAAAGATATTATGCAAATAAATTATCATATCAAGATTTTAAAAAAAGGATATACCAAAAAGTAGAATATGTGCATTATTTAGAACACTGGGTGAACGAGATACTATTAGAGAGGGTACTAAACAATTCCCCATCTATTGGTGCATACACGATGCTATTAGAAATAATTTTTGGGATAGATGGTGGATGGATTTTGATGCCCCTCCTTGCAATAATCACAAGGTCCCCATGTATTTCTTAAGGAAATTGTATTGTGTGTTTGTCTTTGGGGAGATCCCCAATTATTTTGATATATTAGACTCTCAGGGTAGAGGTGGGGGGTCATCATTTTAGAGGCCGAGGGCATGACATGACCCTAATGTAGTTAGGGCACCTATGGTCAAGCCATAGGGTGAGCATGTGACTATTCCTTCATTTGTAAAGGAACATGTAGAGGTCAACACTCTAGGGACTATTAGAGCTTTTACACAGACCCTCATTCATTGCATGAGTCCATTAGATTAGGGGGATCCTTCTATGCATTGCGGTCACATGTGCACTTCATGTGGATCCTTATGCACATTTGGCACTCATGCTAGAGATAGTGCGGATGATGAGCTCATCACTTATCAGTTCCTGAATGAGACATTTGGCATTGACACACAGGTAAATTAAATTATAATAAACTAATTTTATCACATTTCATATGTATAGTGAATGACTAATTAATTAGCATGTATTGACATTGTTCAAAATTCAAGGTTAGAGTGTTGGCGAGCCTAGTAGCAATCCCCTCGCCCCAGTTTTCGTCCCCTCATTGATTCCAGAGGTATGTATCAATTTAATCATTTAAATGAATACATATATTTATTAAGTAATCATATGAAGGATTGACAAAAAAAATTATGCATGCACATCAGTTCTCTATAGGACCATTGACATTCACTATAGACTCCAATCCTAGACACAACATGAACTTCGTAGAGGTACATTTTTTTCATGTTAATTTAATTCATTTGATTATATTTGTTTCATGTTTCATGCTACACTTAATGTGTATTGTATGACATGTAGCTCTTGACATTAGAGACTCCTCATCTCTGGCAGTCCATCGATTGTGAAGTGGTTGCAGCTATGGCTAGTTCCCAGCTATTGACTAAGGTATGAAAGAATTTTATTGGTTTTAGTTGTTGTTTATAATAGTTAGTATCAAAATTTCTAATGTTATTTATAAGTGAATATATTGATTCAATTATTGTAGTGTCTTGTCACACCTGATCGTCCATGAGCCTTCAAGGTGGACTTGCAGAGCGACTATATGATGGTGGTAAGAAAATAATTAATTTTGTGTGTACATAGGTTTGATTTCAATGTATAATAATTATTGATTCATATCTACTTTATTTGTATCAGCTCGAGTTAGAGAAGAGGCTCAACAAGAGGACAAGCAAGTGTGTGAGGAGGACCCCATCCTCGCCACCATCTCCCTCCACACAATGACCGAAGGCCTCTAGAGATTTGTTTCCTTCCCCTCGTGGGAAGGAGAAGATATAGTTGATAGACATGTACATGTATAGGCATCAGTGGACACATATGTCATGTTTTGTGTCAGTGGACATATTCGATATACATTTGATGTATATATGACATTTTTTATTTGATGTATCACATTTATTTGATGCACAACATTATTAGACTTATGACATTATTGGTTAATATATGATATGTTTGTTCATGTATGACATTATTGGTTATCATAATATATTATGTGTTTGTTAATGTACATGACATTATTGGTTATCATTTTATATTATATGTTTGTTCATGTATGACATTAAATTCAATACCTAATTACTTCAAAAATTTGATAGAATATTGATTAACAATAAAGTTTATCACTGTTTAAGCATAAGTTTGTCATTTCCAATATGTCATCGTCATATGATTTATGATCTTGTTCATGTTTAAAGTTTTCCTTCTCTGTCATTTGTTTATCAAGCTTAATTCAACACCTAATTAGTTTGAATTTTTAATACAATATTGATCAGCAATAAATTTTATCAGTGTTAAAGCCAAAAATTTATCATTTGCAATCTATGTCATTGTCATATTGATTTATGATCTTCTTGTTCATGTTTAAAGCATGCCTTCTATGTTATGCATCTAAACATTTATCATAAATTATTATTACAAACATATAACAAATCTGAAACTAAAAACAATACATTACATTAATTAAAAGGTTTAGTTATGATATAAAGCCTAATAGGATTCTCAAGGTTTCATTTATTCCATATGTTAGATCTACAATCATAAAATACCAATTGTAATGGGAACTCACATGTATTCCAATGCATATATTTCCTTATATGCACAATTGGTCAATGTTGTACCTTATAGAAGATAGAATTTTATAGGTAGAATGATACAAAGGTTGGGAACAATAAGCACAATGCTGATTGCAATCCAACAAGATAGATTATACATGTTGGAAATCTAATTGAAAAGATCACTATTGAAGACCAAAGAGAGAGATTGTTACAAGAAAGGAAATTGGTTGATAAAGAATGTTTTCAATCATTGTTTTTTCATTGATGTCAAACCTACTAATTGTAGGAATGACAATTGCTTAGAAGATCCAAGTACTATCAATTAGTTGATTGATGAAGAGGATATGATCAACAAGATGTAACAAGAACACCTAAGGGAAGGTTGAGTTATGGTTTTGTAATGAAGTGCAAGGATCAACTTAGACAATGGTTAAATGATGTATTGGTAACATAGTCTAAGTTACAAAGGTTGGTCACACCTAGAAACTTTAGAAGCATAATTTGTAACAAGGTTGACTTCAAAGCTTGACTAAGTTGATGAGTGAGTGCCAAACAAGCTAGTTCATGCGGAGCAAATTTTTAGTTGGATCTGAGCATCAAAAAATCTTAGTGTGTGCCGAGTGAAGTTCAAATGCTGAGTAACTTCAGTTGCCAAGTTAGATTCAATGAATCCTACCTAATCCATCCAAACCAAAATTAAAGGATGGAAGAATCAAGTAGGAAAGAGGGTTCCAAACTTCTATTTAAGGAATCACAGACCTTGAATTGGAGGTTGTTGGCTAGAGTTACTGAAGTGATTGATAGGTTTCAAGGACAAGGAAGAACAGAGTACAAAGACTCTGCTTCAATAAGTGGTTAGAGGAGAGATGACTACACTAGTATATTGAGCATGGAGACTCAAGGAGATGAAGCTTGATGGGTGGACAAGCTATCAGTGTTGTAAAGACCAAAGCCAAGAAAATTGTTAAGAGCTAAGAAGTGATCTAAGATCTGTAAGATAAGTTATATATTGTAATAAGGTCAAAACACCTTATTGTTACTCTCTAGCAATTATATCAGTTAGGGTAAATGGAAATCCTATGCACTTAGGTTGGTTTACAAGCCATTTGTAAATCCTTTAACAAGGTGACATTCCGAGTGAATGTTTCAAAGTCCTCTAACAAGGCCTACTTCTAACAGCATGGTTAAATCCTTTAACCAAGTCACATTTAACAGTGTGTTGTAGCCTTTAATAGGGTAGGCCATTCATAGGAAATCACTTCATAAGAGTGAAAATTGAGTAGCATGTTACTAGTGGTTTTTCCCAAATTGAGTTTCCATGTAAATCACTATGTCATGTGTTGATTTTTCATGTGTTATGTTTGCATGCTAATTTACAATAACTTGCTGATTAGAAATGTTTAAGCTTGGATGAATGAATGGTTGAATGGAATCACTACACTTATTAAAAAGTTTGAATTGGATATTTGGACCTTGAATGACTAATTCAACTCCCCCCCCCTTATTAGTTATTCTAAAGCATTTCTAACAATTGGTATTAGAGTCTACTCTTGATTTAGTTTGAAGGTACTAGAAGTAGAAAGATCAAGATGTCCAAGAGAGAGGTTCCTAAGCTTAACAAGGAGAACTTTATTGCATGAAAAAGTTTGATGAAGCTACATCTCAAATCCATAGGAGATTATGCACAAACCTCAATTATAACTAAACATGTTGACCCAACTAGTGCTCCTACTGTAGATGATTTGAAGAAAAAGCAAGAACACAATCAGGCATATTGTTTGATGCAAAAAGTGATGAAGGTATATTCCTTGGATACTCCACCAGAAGCAAAGCATATTGTTGGTGTAAATTAGTACTTTACTTATTACACTTACTTAAGTTTACTTAGGTTAATGCATTATTTAATTATTTTGCATTATTTTAATAATTTTATTTGTGAGACACTTAGGAGTTTGCACACCTTGTGAGTTGTCATGTTGAAAACACAGGAGTATGCAACTTTATTTGAGCACATGGTGTCTACAACATTGTTTTGCGTGTCCCACCCTTGTAGGCTTATCCTCACATCATTGCACTTACTTCTGTGCTTAATGGAGGATAATCCATATCTGGTGGACATGTGCTTGGTTGTATGACACATCATGATGCTAACTTCTATGCATTCTAGAAGCTCTCCTGAGGCCTTTATATTTAGGCACTCCTAGTGTACTCTTATGAATCAAGTTATTGAATACATTGTTATTTTGATCATACTCTCTCTTTGGTCTATAGTTGTGCTTTTGTTTGAGTTCTTAGTTCTTGGGTGAATTTTTCCCTTACAAAAATTCTTACATGGTATCAGAGCTTGGAGACTTTCTCATCGCAAGTCATTCGAGACTTCTTGCTTCATCACCTCAACCCGAATTTGGAGTGCTGCAAAAATTGGGAGCATCTAGCATCAAATCTGACCTCTCCATTGCATTTGAAATGTTAAACTGGTGAAAATGGACTATAAGCACACCTACCTTGGTTGACCGTGAGGCAAAATTTTTTTGCAAATCGGAACTCGGAGGCACTAATTTGCAATTTCGGTATGATCTTTTTTTGGATCTATTTGATTATTTCTCAAATCTGAATTTATTTTTTCTCTGCAATTTTTGAAAGCATTTTACAAAATTACTCTATTTGTCAGAGAAAATATTTTCACAGTATGGGCTGTCAGATCTCGTACTGCACATTTGATGGATATTATTATTTTTTGCAGGATTTTAATTTTTAGCTTAATCTCAGGCCGCACCTACAACTTTAGTGTTCAACCAAGTCAAATCCAAACACCATCAACCAAAAGACCCTTAATCGACCACATCAATTGCCAATTTTCAGCACATTTCAAACCAACTGGTGTAGTCAACACATAATCGGTGAATACAACAATGCACTGCCAGCATTTCGCATATCCACCGGCCGTGACAGATCCAGTGTACGCCGCCACTACCCACATATCTGCGTTGAAAGATCTGCGGCAGCTTTCCCTTATAGACTTTGCACACCACATATCCCATGCATGTGGGATCATTCTACAAAAAATTGGCACCTGCATCTCCAATCTCTAGCGATCGGCGATGCCACAGCAAATCGTCGACTATCACGCTCGCGACACGCGGTGCTATCTGCAAATCTATGGTAGCATCGTCCTAAACCCACGTGGATAAAGTAGCGAATATTCCTTCACCAATGCAGATTCTTCGCCAATGCAGCCCTGTCTGCCACGTTGGACCTGTGTCCAGTCATCTGTACACTAGGACATGTCATCCTCTGCCATCTGTTCAATCAACCTCACAATTTGCATCCACCTGTCTGCCACGTGGCTCGCTAACCCAGAGGTGAATTCAAAGTCACATGTCAGTGCAACACATAAGCCTTCCACGTTGATTATTTTTGTACATGTTCGTACAGTGTGGTGGTGACAAATCAACAGCTAACATCATCTCCGGCCAAAATTTTGATGACGTCAGCAGAACACTATATTAAATTTGATGCCCATTTGAACATCATTCTAGGGCATTCTTGAACTATGTTGATGGCCATTTGACTATCAAATTTAGAATCACAGTTTCTCCTCCAAACCCCTCTCCAGATTGCTTTTCAGTTTGGCAGCTTGACTTTGCAAGCTCATAACTTGGACATCCGAACTCTGATTCAAGTGCAATTTTTTTTGAAATCAGGTTGAATTTCTTAAATTTTCTAGTGGTGGTGTTTTTTTCTGATTTTGGTGCATATATTTTGCAAAAAATGTTTTTTTGGCAACTGTACCTGCATAATCCTGTGTTTTGCAACTTCAAAAGCTCCATACGGGCACATCTAGTCACTTTTTCAAGTTCTATTTTTTTTGAAAGTGTGTATTTTTTCATCTACTTTGAAAATCTAAAGTTAGATTCTAGGGTTGTGTGGAAAAACTTCTCACTTTTAGAATTAGGCCTTCTTTGGCATTCTAAAGCTTTGATTCTTTTTAAAATTGTTGTAAAACTAAGCTAAAGTGCTTAAGTGATAGATTTTAGCCTTATAAGGCAGTTGCAAAATTCAAATAAAAAAGTCCACTGTGTTCATTTTGACAAGTGGCCCATTGTAAACACACTACTTATAAAGTGCCAAAAGCATCTCTTTTGGGGGGGTCTTTTGATTGAGTGAAAAGGGGGGGGTGTGTACTATATTTTTTGTGTATCTATTTTGTGCTTTTTCATTTCTACATCATGGGTTTTAAATGTCCTCCTTTAACTTCATGTAACTATTCTACATGGAAAGATATTGCATGGAGTAGATTAATGGAAAAAGGATATAGTTTGTATGTTGATGGTACAATTACCCAACCTACTGATGCTAAAGAGCTCATTGATTGGAAAAGACAAAACCAACAAGCTTTAGGTGTTATCAGGAGTTGTGTACATAGTGATATTCTCTTCCACATTAACAATTGTTTAGAATTTAAGGAAGCTTTGGATAAACTTGAACAGTTGTATGGTCAAGTGGATGAAGAAAAGGGAGTTCAGATTGAGGATGATCTACTTCTCTTAGATCCTAAAAATTATGATAAAATTTAGGATTATATCATTAAAGTCAATGAGTATAGGGCACTTCTTAAAGATTGTGGAAATCCCATGAAGGATGATAGGTTGATACATCACATCCTGAAAAAGCTACCTACTAAGTATGCTAACTTTGTTTCAAGTTTTAATACTCACAAGTTGACCATGGGATCTGCTTACCAGAAGCCTTCCTTTGATGGATTTGCAGACATGTTGATTGTTGAACAATCTCACTTGGTTGATTTTGGACTTCTCAAGTCATCTAAGACCAAAGCCTTAGTGGCTCGTGATGATCACACATCTAGGCAAGGGGGAAAAAGCAACAACAAGAAAAAGCAATGGAAGTAGAAAACATAATCTGAGACACAACATGACTCCTCTCAACAAGGCAATTCTTCTTCAAACAAGAAAGGAAGTAATGACAAGAAGGACAAACTCTTTTGTGCATATTGCAAAAAGCCAAATCATGACGAGCATCATTGCAAAACAAAAAGAATCGATGAGTTAGAAAATCTACTCAAGAAGAATAAGATTCAAGTGTCAGGTACTTCCAAGGATTCTACTCCTTACTCTTCAAAGGTTAAAGGTCAAGCAATTATGGAAAACTCAAATTCTTCTTTGGAATGGATACTTGACTCAAGTGCCTCTTACCACATGGGTTCTTCAAGGGAAGACTTTTCTTCATTGAAGCAGTCAAAGGTACCACACATCTTTGTGGGAGATGATGCTAAGATGGAAGTTGAAGAAAAAGGACATGTAGAAATTGAAGATGGGGAGTTCAAAGATGTTCTCTATGTTCCAAATCTAACCTCCAATCTACTATCAGTTTACCAAATCACTCACCTTGGAGATAGTCATAAGGTTGAGTTCCTTCCTGATTCAGTGATGGTGCATAGCCTAAAAGATGATTCATTGGTATAGTTGGGAAAGTCAATGATGACAAGAGGTTATACTCCTTTTCCCATTTTGTGCCTAAGAGTTCTTCTTCAGCCTTGATAGCTCACTCTAATTTAAACAACAACTTATGGCATGAGTGGTTTGGTCACCTTGACTTCCACTCTCTTCAACAACTTTTCTCAAAACACATGGTCAAAGGTCTACCCAACATCAGCTTTTCTAAGGGGGAGTGTTCATCTTGTTCAGTGGATATGTATCTCAAGGGAAAGTATGATAAAGGGAAGTCTTCTCAAGCTCCAGTTGTTCTTCAGCTAGTTCACATGGTATTAGCAGTACTGTTTGCAGTGACTTCAGTCAACCAAGGCCACTACATACTTGCATTTGTTGATGACTTTTCAAGATTCACTTGGGTCTTTTTCCTTCATCATAAGAATGAAGTAGTACATAAACTTCAAGAATTCAAGACTCATGTTGAACACAAGTCAAGGAAAGCCATCAAAGTATTAAGAGTGGACAATGAGAACAGATATGTTGATAGGAGACTTAAGAAATTTTGCAAAATTGAGGGGATTGATCTTCAATACTCACCAGCATTCAGTCCGCTCAAGAGAGATGTTGCAGAAATGAGGATTATGACTCTCAAGACCATGGCAAGTTGCATGATAAAGGCCAAGTCTCTTGATCCAATACTTGAAGTTGAAGCCATTAACAGTGCTACTCACATACTTAACAGGTCTCCTCATCCAGCCTTAGATGACAAGACTCCTTTTGAGGCATGGTGCAGTAGAAAACCAGTTGTGAGTTACCCTCAAGTCTTCAATTGTCCAGCATGGGCAAACCTATCTTCCAAGAGTTGCAAGGCACCGACACCTAGGTATTGTACCTTTATTGGTTATGAAGATAATGCAAAGGCTTACAAACTTATGGATCTAGAGACTCATGAGATTTTCATGAAGAAGGATGTTCACTTTGAGGAAAGTTCTCCCAGCTTGTCCCCTACTCCTCTCCGCACTTCATAAATAGTGGATATTGATAGTAACACCAGTGATAGTGTTTCAATAGGTTCAGACACATGGGGTTCTCTTGATAGTTGTAGTGAGAGGTCACATCAATCTAGTCCATGTGCTTACATTGCCACAGTGAAAGGTCCATCATAGCATGGTACATCTCATCTTCCAGCTCCAGCTTTAGTTGACTTGGGAGACAGACTTGAAGAATTACATCTTCTCATTGATGATAATTCTTCTACAGTTGTTGCGAGGTCTCACTCTAACCTTCATGCCCATTCTCTACATGATCAATATTCATAGGTTGGTGTGATTGTGGATCCTTATGAACAACAATTACTGGAGGTCTCTTTTTTAGTAGAGGAGAGAGATGGTTCAGTGTAATAGGTTTAGCAGACATCCTTGACTGATCTGCATTCATTCTTTTCAACACAGTTGGAAGGGGTGAACTTTAGCATTAGTACAGGGATACTTGAGAAGGTTTCAGGGCCACCATACATCTTTAGGACTGTACCTTGGGCATTCCTTCTTCCTAAGGGGAGGAACACCATTCTACATTCTTGGACCAGCTTCTTCATTGGAGGAGTTTTCACTTGTTGGCATTCTTCTTTTGGGGGGGGGGAGCCTATTCTGTCTCTCTTCCTTCTTTCATTCTCTTTTGTATATACTGGATGTATGTTGTAATGGGGAGGGTTTTTCCCATGAGGTTTTCCCTCTTTCCCAGCTTTATGGGAGATTGCATTTTCATTATGTACATGGGTACCTTATATGGCCTAGTAGTTGGGACCCATTATGCATCTTCATCTTAGTTCGTAAGCTTAAGGGCATTCCCCTTAGTTGCACTTAAGGGGGGGTGTTGGTGTAACTTAGTACTTTACTTATTACACTTACTTAAGTTTACTTAGGTTAATGCATTATTTAATTATTTTGTATTATTTTATTATTTTTATTTGTGAGACACTTAGGAGTTTACACACCTTGTGAGTTGTCATGTTGACAACACAAGAGTATGCAACTTTATTTGAGCACATGGTGTCTACAACACTTTTTTGTGTGTCCCACCCTTGTAGGCTTATCCTCACATCACTGTACTTACTTTCGTGCTTAATGGAGGATAATCCATATCTGGTAGACATGTGCTCGATTGTATGACACATCATGATGCTAATTTCTATGCATTCTAGAAGCTCTCCTGAGGCCTTTATATTCAGGCACTCCTAGTGTACTCTTATGAATCAAGTTATTGAATACATTGTTATTCTAATCATACTCTTTCTTTGGTCTACATTTGTGCTTGTGTTTCAGTTCTTAGTTCTTGGGTAGATTTTTCCCTTAGGAAAATTCTTACACATATAAATGTTTGAATGCCAACACTAACAAGATTGTGGAAAGTGCAAATGTAAATTTTTATGAGCGTGTAGAAGTCCAAGTTGATGAATCCAAGAAATCAAAATAATATATATCTTTTGTATACTTCTATGAAGGAATGACTATTGAAGATAATTCTGCAAATAAAGTTGTGAATCAACAATAAATTTTAGTATTAGTTGAGTCACAATGAGTAAATGTTGACCTGGATTCAAAAGTCGAGCTACAGAATGAACACAATGCTCATTCTAACTCTAAAATCAATACACATGGAAAAGATGATGAAATACCAATTGGAGAAGAGCAAAATGAATCTAAAGCTTAAGGATCAAATATGGAAAGAAGAACAGAACAAAGATTAGCCAAGTATGTGAGAAGACACCATCCTACAAAACAAATCATTGGTGACAAGGATGCTAGACCATTGACAAGGAATAGAGTAAGGAATGAATAATGTCTGATGAGCAAGATTGAACCTAAGATAGTGAATGGTGCACTACAAGATGATGACTAGTATAAAGCTATTAAAGAGGAGATAGATCATATTGAGAAGAACAAAACATGGACCCTAGTTCCTAGACCAGCTGATAAGAATGTAATTGGTACAAAGTGGGTGTTTAAGAAAAAACTTGGTGAGAATGGAGAGATCACAAGAAACAAGGCTATACTAGTTTGCAAAAGCTATGCACAAGAAGAAGGATTAGATTATGGACAAACATTTGCCCCTATTGCTAGAATGGACGGAGTAAGAACACTACTTGCCTATGCTACCTACAAAGGATTTAAAGTCTACCAAATGGATATGAAGTCTACTTTTTGAATGATATACTAGAAGAGGAAGTCTATATAGAACAACCAGAGGGATTTGTTGATGACAAGAACAAGGATATGGTTTGCAAACTGCACAAAGCACTTTATGGTTTGAAGCAAGCCCCTAGAGCATGGTATGAGAGACCACAAATATCTCGTAAAGATAGGATTTGAGAAAATAGATGACAACAACAACTTATACATCAAGGAAAAAAAAGGTAAAGACATCTTGATATCAAAAATATTTGTTGATGATATAATATTTGGAGGAAAAGATGCCTTATGCAAAGATTTTGTTATCAAATGAAACATGAGTTTGAGATGTCTATATTTGGAGAAATAAAACTATTTGTTGGATTGCAAGTCATCAGCTGAAGCATGGCATATTTGTGACCCAATCCAAATATATCAAGGAGACCCTTAAGACCTTTGGATTAGAAGACTCAAAGCCTGTCAACACACCAATGGTAACTGGACATAAGTTATCCAAGAATGATGAATTTGCTGAAGTGAACCAAACAATATATAGATCCATGATTGGTAAGTTGTTGTATGTTGTACATAGTAGACTAGACATTGCATTGGCTATTGGAATTGTAGAGAGATTTTCTGCAAATCTGAGAGAAAATCATTAGATGGCAGTAAAGAGGATACTCAGGTATCTAAAAGGGACTGATGAATTTGGTTTATACTATAAGAGGAGTGAAAAGTTTGAAGTAAGAGCCTACACTGATGGAAATTGGGAAGGTAACATTGATGATAAAAAAAGCACCAGTGGAGGAGCAATCTTCTTAGGTAAAAGGTTGATCACATGGATAAACAAAAAGAAAAGTTTTATCTCACAGTCCATAGCTAAAGCTAAATATGTTACAACTACTATCAATTGCACAACTATTGTATGGATCAAACATTTGTTGCAACGTATGAAGGAAGAGGTGAATGAACCTATGATCCTTTATTGTGATAACACAAGTGCTATTAACATATCAAAGAACCCTGTAATGGATGCTAAAACAAAGCATATTGCAATCGAGTATCACTATGTAAGAGAATTAGTGGAAGACAAGCTAGTGAAGATGGAATATGTAAGCTCAAAGAAATAGATTTCTGACATCTTCACAAAATCTCTACCTAAAGATGCTTTTGAGTATCTTAGAGATAAGTTAGGGGTGATACCCCTAGCTAAAGCTACTTACGTGGAAGATAGGATTTCCCTACATCAAATGAGTTGATTGCTGAAATATTACAGACTGATGCAGAGGATAGTTACTTTAGGATTCATGCCTAAAGTAATCAAAGTGTTGAAGTTCCAAATCAGTCACAAGCAAGGTGACAGAGGGAGGAAATTGAAAGAACCTACAAATGCTATAGTTGCATCTTAAGATGCTGAGATAATATGTCTTTGGCATTTTTATCAAAGAGGGAGAAAGTAATAGAAACTGATTACATCTGTTGATTGCATTTACGAAGAAAGAGGGAGAAAATGAAGAAACTGATCAAATAAAGATTTGAGGGAGAATAAGCTAGAAAGAAAGAGGAAAGGTTACAGCAGCTAAGAGGGAGAAGTGAAAATTGATGGCTCCATATTTATTTTTGGTATTTGACTTATTGTTCTAACTTTTCTTGAAAATTTTGGTCTGATGGTTAATTAGTTTTGTTTACCATCAATGCCAAAGAGGGAGATTGCTAGAAATCTGATTGAAAAGATCACTATTGAAGATCAAAGAGAGATATTGTTGCAAGAAAGGAAGTTGGTTGATAAAGAATGTTTTCAATCATTGTTTTATCATGGATTTCAAACTTGCTAATTATAGGAATGACAATTTCTTAGAAGATCCAAGTACTATCACTTAGTTGATTGTTGAAGAGGATTTGATCAATAAGATGTAACGAGAACACCTAAGGGAAGGTTGAGTTATGGTTTTATAATGAAGTGCAAGGATTAGCTAAGACAATGGTTAAATGATGCATTGGTAACATATTCTAAGTTACAGAGGTGGGTCACATCTAGAAACTTTAGAAGCATCAGTTGTAACAAGGTTGACTATAAAGCTTGACTAAGTTGATGAGTGAGTGTCAAACAAGGTAGTTCAAGCCAATCAAATTTTCTGTTGGAGTCAAGCATCAAAAAATCCTAGTGTTTGTTGAGTGAATTTCAAATGCCAAGTAAGATCAAATGTCGAGTGAACTTCAGGTGTGGAGTGAAGTTCAAATGCTGAGTAAGATCAGATGCCAAGTGAACTTTAGGTGTCAAGTGCTAGTAAAATATAGTGAATGTCAAATGAATTCATAGTGGGTGTCAAGTAATACAGTGTGTACCGAGTGCCAGTTTTTCAATAGTGCCGAGCTACTACATTATGTGAAAAGTCATAGATTCGTCAGATCTGAGATGACATAGTTGTTATCTAGAATTCTATGAACCTGATAGAGGATAAGGATGATGAGCTGGTGGCACAAAAATCTATGTAAACCATTTTTGGGAAAATTCAAGAGGATTCTTGAAGATGTTACTAGAGGAAACAAAATGTGGGTTAGATTCAATGAATCCTACCTAATCCATCTGAACCAAAATTAAAGGAGGGAAGAATCAAGCAAGAAAGAGGATTCCATACTTTTATTTAAGGAATCACAAACCTTGAAGCAGAGGTTGCTGGCTAGAGTTGCTAAAGTGATTGATAGGTTTCAAGGAGGAAGAACAGAGTATAGAGACTCTGCTTCAATAAGTGGTCAAAGGAGAGATGACTGCACTGGTATGAGTATGGAGACTCAAGGAGATGAAGCTTGAAGGGTAGAAAAGCTATCAGTGTTACAGAGACCAAATCCAAGAAAATTGTTAAGAGATGAGAAGTGATCTGAGATCTACAAGATAAGTTGTATATTGTAATCAGGTCAAAACCCCTTATTGTTACTCTCTAGCAAATGTATCAGTTAGGGTAAATGGAAATCCTATGGACTTGGGTTGGTTTAATAGCCATTTGTAAATCCTTTAATAAGGTGACATTCCAAGTGAATGTTTCAAAGTCCTCTAACAAGGCCCACTTCTAACAGGGTGGTTAAATCCTTTAACCAAGTCACATTTAACATTTTGTTGTAGCCTTTAATAGGGCAAGCCTTTCAAAGGGCATCACTTCAAAAGAGTGAGAATTGAGTAGCATGTTAGTGGTGGTTTTTCCCAAAATAGGTTTCCACATGAATCACTATGTCATGTGTTATGTTTGCATGCTGATTCACAGTAACCTACTAATTAGAAATGTTTTAGATTGGATCAATGAATGGTTGAATGGAGTCACTACACTTAGCAAAAAGTTTGAATTGGATATTTGGACCTTGAATAGCTAATTCACCCCCCCTCTCAGTTATTCTAAAGCATTTCTAACAATACACTCAAACTTCTACACCTTGACACAACAATAACACTAAGGGATCATCATTAATCCTTACAACTTTATGCTAGCAAACTTGGATTCACATCCATGAATGGTGGATTCTCACAAATAAGGTTGATCATCATGTTAAGGGGTTCATCCCAATACTAAAACAAAGGAACCATGGCCAAACAACAACCAACCCATGAATTTCATAACTCTATCCTCAAAATGCAGCATCTAGGCTACTAGCCCTTCCAAAGACAAATTAGGCAACAAGTACCATATCTTCCAAAAGGCCTCAAGAACTAATTAGCATTCCAATTACCCTTTATTGATTTTTTTATATCCCCAAAATGGCAAGTGGTAAAGCCATTTACAAGCCTTCAAAAAATGGACTGTTATATAGGCCTAATTGCCTCAATTAGGTCACCTTAACAAAGGAAGTACCAAAAATTTAGTGAGACAGACCAAACCAATGCATCAAATAATTAGGTTAGGACAAGGGAAGGTAGATTCCAAAGTTTCACTAACTGGTTCAAAAACCAAGGCATGAAAATTCACAAATTCCATAATGTAGCAGAGTTGTCACATGGTATTGCCAACTCATTTGTGAAAATTTCGTATAGCCACCATCTGCTCCAGCCTAGAAACCACCAAAATCTTAATGTAAATTTGACAATCTCCCATTCCACCAAAAATTAGAATTTTCCAATGGTGGAAATGGGATAAATCAGCATTCTTTTACAAAAACCTAAGTGGTTATGGTTTGAAAGCAACTTTTACAAAAAGCCTTATATCTCCAACCTCCCAGTGAATCAAGTGAACAGATTGGGCTCATTTGAAAGGTGACTTTGTAGGCTTCAATACAAACTAACTTTCTAGGCCCCCTGATCCATACGGTCTGTACAATGCACAAAAAGTAGTCTTTTTGCAAGAAAAATGATGGTTTCTTTATTGATTTCAAAGAAAAAGTACAATCTATGTCTTCCACTTGCCTATAAGGGCTTATGAAGATCTTCCTCCAATTGGTCCAATCAATTTTCAAAGGTTGTGATTGTTGGAGGGAGCCATTACAAACAAAAATCCATATGATTGCATAAATGTTATATTATTACCCTAGTTATGCAACTTATTTTGCTTTTTATGACTTTATAAAGACTTCTAAAGATCCTAACACCTCCTATGACTTCTAACAAGACCCTAGGAGACTACTAAAACCTTGTCACCTCATGAATCAACCGGTTTATAGAAATACCAAAGTTGCTCAAGGGTTCACACAATAGGGTCTAAATGCAAGAAAGCCTAAAAACAACCAAACATGCTAAAAACAAGTTTGAAAAAGACTAGAAGACCTTAAAACTATTCATTTTGATGGGAGAAGAACTTATGACTCCTTGGTTTGATGGGGTTCTTCTACACCATAGAATTACTCAATCTTGTACTACACTAGATAATATGTTCTCTATTATTCATAATGTTTAGCTTTGGCATTGTTTATAAGAGTGTTTTAAGGTTGGGAACCACTTCAACATTCTTTGCATGGTTTAGAGGTAATGTCATTGTGGAAAAGGCTTATGCAAGGGAACGAGCCTCATGATTTTGGCATTTGCGTAGAAGCAGAACTTGCTTCTTCAAATCCTTATACTCAACTCTTCATTGAAGTTAAACTTATAGTACTGAGAATAGCTACTACAAATTCCTAGGAGTCAAGGGACCCTGAACCTATGCTACATTTTCTGGAGACATAGGAGAAGTTACTACATGTTTTAGTACTTCATAACATTATGGATCATATAGTGATGCCCAAATTAATAATAGTAGTAGATACTTGGGATCCTTTCAGGGAGACTATGCCAATGCATGCATGGTTACATCCTTGGCTCCCACTTTTGAGCCAGCGTATGGAGCCTTTATATCCAACCCTTCGTTATAAGTTGGGGAATGTACACATAGGTTTCTTATGGCTCATGAAGTGCAACACTTCTTGAGATTTTACTTCAACCCAAGATCATGTCATCTTTTCCATATTTTTCCTTATTTATGAGTTGGGGATGGGGTGTCAATAATGTCATAAAGTCATCCAAAAGTATCCCCAATAAACTTTTAACTAGCTTGGTCTCATTAAATGGGTCGGTCAACAATTGGAAGCTCGACATTAATCCATTAACCAATCCAAAATAATTTGACCAACTAAATATATATAAGTAACACTTTCTTATGATTATAAAATGATTAAAATTACAAACAAGTATTTGTTTTAGTTTTATTCTATTTAGTATTGATACTAACTTTTTGTGCATTATTGCCAGTGAAACAAATAATAAAGCAATCAATTCAACAATATTTGATTTCTAAAACAACTTCTTAGGATGAAACATTAAAGAAAATAATTCCTTGTTTTTAACAACCTAATATATAAAATTTATATGGTAGGTCTACTCATCAATAGTTTTTCATCATTTTTTAAAGAATCGTAAAGTATTTATATGTGCTGCCAAATGGTAAGAATTACCTTTGAAAAAGTCAACCACAATTCTAATGTGCTACAAAATCAATAGAAAAAAATGAAATCAATTTTGAACTACTTAAAGACAAGATAGATAAATTTACCTTCTAATTCCCTATCTAAATGCAAAGAGCTATTATCACTCATTCATTATGTTTGGGCATATTAAAATATTATCCCAAAAACAACAATATGATCCATCCCATAGCAACTTGTGGACTCAGACTTGTTGCAATTAAGGAGGAGAACAACTTTGAAGAGGAATATTTTTATGGCATCATGTTGAGACAATTATGATGCAACTAATTCCTAGTTCTTTGAATCTAGACTATCTTGGTGTTTCACCTATGCTAAATACAACCCACCTTTAGCCCTAATGTGAGTGGAAAAGATGACATCACCCTTTTTAAGAGAATTTAACAAACATGCTCCCACAAAATTTCCCCATTTCTACCCCAAAATTGGATGAATATTTTTAATGCTACACTTATGTTGATTCTAACACTCTGAAAAATAGGGTGTATGTAATAGGATTCTCAAGATTTAATGAAACATTAATGAAGAAAAAACTAACTACTACAAAGATTTAAAAAAAAATTCATCACACTCACTATTTTTGCGTTGAATATTTTCTTTTCATCTCATTCCTTCGTAATGCCCTTACCTTATGCATTGATTATCATTAACATTGTCTCTATAGTGATGCATTGATTATTCCTTCATAAACCCTCATAATGATGCAAAATACTGATCTCTATCATTCCTTTGATAGTTTTGACACAATCTTATAAACCTATGGCACATTAGAATATGTGCCATATTAAGCCTACCTCTAATAAACCCTTAAGATCACGAGTTATGATGAGGAGGAAAATTTATGAGCCCTTTATAATCTTATCCTTCTACACATCACACCATGTTTTCTCCATGATATTTTCAATGTGAGGGAGATAAATATTAACTTATGAACTCGTGTGAGCCCCTTAATGTGTCATTATATTTGTTAGGGATGTTTCAATTTAGCATGCCCGAGAATTTTCAAGTGCTCAACGGGATGAGAAGAGGTGTGGGCTAGTGTTTACCTAGCCACCCAAAGCTAACAAAATAAATGATTAATCATAGGAGGAAAGGTGAAAGAGATTTGGCAATTAGCAACTTTGTACTGACCAACACTAAAAGTTTTAGCATCCCCTGAGATGGCATCGCAAAATCAAAATAGAGTAAGATCTCAAAAAATTGAGAGAGGTTACTATAGGTCTCTGCAACACAATCTTATAAGAACTAGAATCGCATCCATACATTGCAAGAGCTTCGAGATATGCCTCGTCAAAGATTGCATCCCTATGGTATTTAGTGACCCTTAGGATCATTTCAGTTCAGCATGCCCAAGAATATTCAAGTGCTAAATAGGATGGGACAAGGTTAGTGATAGGATTTACCTGATCACTTAGAGCTAATGGAGTAGAGAGTTTTATCCCATGATGAAAGGTGAGAGAGATTTAGTAGTTGGCAACTTTGTACTGGCCAACACTACAAGTTTTAGCATCACTTGAGATGATGTTGCAAAATAAAAATTGAGTATGATATCCAAAAATTGAGAGAGGTTAGTATAGGTCTCTACAACATGGTCCTATAAGAACTAGAATCGCATCCATACCTCGCATGAGCTCTAAGATATGCCCTGTCAAAGATCGCAGTTCTATGGCATTTGGTGACCCTTAGGGATGTTCTGGTTCAACACATGCCCAAGAATTTTCAAGCACTAAACAGGATGGGAAGAGGTTGGGGATAGGGTTTACCCAGCCACCTAGAGCTAATGGAGTAGATGATTTGATTCCACGACAAAAGGTGAGAGAGATTTGGTAGTCAGCAACTTTGTACTGGCCAATACTACAAGTTTTAGCATCACTCGAGATGGCATCACATAATCAAAATGGAGTTTGATATCTAAAAAGAGAGAGAGTTTATTGTAGTTATCTACAACAAGGTCCTATAGGAACTAGAATTGCATCCATACCTTGCACAAGCTCTGAGATATGCCCCGTCAAAGATCGTAGCTCTATGGCATTTAGTGACTCTTAGGGACATTCTAGTTTGGCATGCCTGAGAAAGTTGGAGTGCTGAATGGGATGGGACAAGGTTGGGGATAGGGTTTTCCTATCCACCTAGAGCTAATAGAGTAGACAGTTTGATCCCATGACGAAAGGTGAGAGAGATTTTTGCAGTTAACAACTTTATACTAGCCAACACTACAAATTTTAGCATCACATGAGATGGCGTCACAAAATTAAAATAGAGTATGATCTCTAAAAAGAGAGAGAGTTTATTGTAGGTCTCTACAACATGGTCCTATAGGAACTAGAATCCTATCCATACCTCGCACGAGCTCCAAGATATGCCCCGTCAAAGATTGTAGCCCTATGGCATTTAGTGACCCTTAGGGATGTTTTGGTTTGACGTACCCAAGAATATTCGAGCACTAAATGAGATGGGATGAGGTTGGGGATAGGGTTTAACCAACCACTCAGATCTAACGGAGTAGACAGTTTGATCCCATGATGAAAGGTGAGAGAGATTTGGCAGCTGGCAACTTTGTACTAACCAATACTACAAGTTTGAGCATCACCCGAGATGGCGTGTCAAAATCAAAATGAAGTATGATCTCTAAAAAGAGAGAAATTTTATTGTAAGTCTCCACAACATGGTCCTATAAGAACTAGAATCGCATCCATGCCTCACACGAGCTCTAAGATATGCCTCGTCAAAGATCACAGCCCTATGGCATTTAGTGACCCTTACGGACATTCTGGTTCGACGTACCCAAGCCAAGAATGTTCAAGAACTCAAAGGGATAGGATGAGGTTGGGGATAGGGTTTGTCTAGCCACATGGAGCTAATGGAATGGATAATTTGATCTCACGACCCTTTTTCCACTAAGTTGCAAATTTTAGCAACTTTTACAACTTTCAACAATGCAACTTTGCACAAAAAGTGCAATTTTTACATTTTTCGCTTGATTCAAATTCTAAAACTTGGAAAATTTTTGGAAATAGTAAAATAAATTATTTCCAAATGCTTAACCCTTCACCAATTCTCAAACTCTTGCAAAGTTGTCAGCATTTTTGCAATTTTGCTTTGACAACTTTTGCAATTTTTGACATCTTAACTCCTAGATGCCTAAAACTTAACCTAATGACCCTAAGGACCTTTATAACCTTTTAAGAAACATAAAAATATTTTTTTTTCCTTGAAAAATACCTATATTGCTCATTTTTATACCTAAAAGGTGGCCCATACTATAACAGCAGAGACTTGGTCCAAAACAACCATATCTCATCTTTTGATATGTTATAGAGAAGAAAAATGGGTATCCTAATATTCAATTTATTTTCTTGATGTTATGAAAAAATGTGGAGAAAAATGCAAGAGGAAAGAATTTTATGTAAGAGGACAACATTTTATGCATTTTTTCTATTTTTACATCATCACAAATGGATCAAGGTCTACAACCTTAGATTGCTCCTCCTTAAACGTATTTCTTCCTCTTTAGTAAGAGACATGGCTCTAATACCACTTTGATGCAATGGAACAGGTAGTGGGAATGGACAAGGTTCCTAGAATCCTCTTCATTGAAGGTTAAGGAACAATGAGTGTTGTTGTTAATCCAATCAGCCCAAAACACCTATCACAAGTGCTTGATAAGATGGTATTGGTTATTGCAACCCAACCACTCCTAGGAATCTCCAATCACAAGGAAAACCTATTACAAAGACAACTAATCAATAGTTGGTCTTAAGGGCATCACAAGGCTTATTTGACACAGAACTCGACAACTACAAATAAGGACCAGGCGTGACTTCCAAGCATTTAAAGGGTCTATTTAGGTCAAAACTAACATGAATCCAACATTAGATTCAAACTATGCAACTTTCATTGGCTAATTGCTTCACAAACTCAAGACTAGACTTGTAGCGTTGAACATGGAAAATCAAAAACATATCCTCACAAAACAAAGAAAAGAATCACTGATTTGGATACCCTTTTTGGTTTTATACAACATACTAAAGCCTTGGGATCTCAAAAGAAGTATGCAACAACTGAGTTTTTTAAGGCTCACTTAGGAATGTAGGAAATTAGGCATCTATTAAAAAAGGAAGTACCCTACCCCTTGAGAAAAAATTCAATCTAGAAATTGGAACATGAGGGGGATCATGTAAGATGATCAAAAACCAATTTTTAAGCCTTGAAACCTTCTTTGTAGTGAGTTATGGAAGATGTTGCTACGAATTTCTAGCATGCACATGGATCTTGCATGCCTAGGGCATCAAGTTTTTCTCTCCAGCCTCATTCTTTTGACCTAAAACCAAAAGTAACATAAAACACATTGTCCTAACTCATATTCCACCAAGGGTCATTAATTTCCCATGGTGGAATCTCAAGATATGAGGGAAAATAGATGAAACCCTAGGCAATGACACAAAATGGGGACAACAGTTAGTAAAATGGGAATATCTTGAGTTGTATAGTCAATTAGAACCTCATTCTAAGTGCAAAAAAAATAATTTTCATAAATCTATCCAACCATACTAGATATATGTACTTATTTGTGATCAACTTGACCAATGAGCTAGTGTTTTTCATGATCAGTTTGAGTATAATAATCTATCTTTTGTTATGATTGAGTTTAATATTTTAGTGTTCTTGTTGATTAGTGTTGAAAATGATTAGTTTTAGTGTTGATAAGTGGTTGTGACCATTGGAGGACATCTATTTAAGGTTTTCACATGAGGAGAACCCCATTTTACAGATGGGTGAACAACAAACATTGAAATAAAACTCAAAATTTATGCTTTTTTCTCTATTGTTTCAATTTTGTATGCCCTATAGGAGTGAAAGTTTGGTATGGTTAGATATATGATTGAGTTAGTGTTCCATTACATTTTCTTTAAAGTCTTTATCTTATCTACAACAAAAGTTACATCAGTTTTTGTAGAGGTTGGTTAGATTTACCCTAAATCTGAGGGTTTCTTCAAGATGGCCTCCTAACTTGCAATTCCACCATGAGATTTCAATGCCACTTTGGGGAATGTAAGTTAGGAGATGGTACTTCAAGATGGCAGAGATTTAGAATTGTAGGTATAAGTTATCTATTTTTACCAACAAGCCCTAGACTGAACATTGCTATATGTCTAGTCTAGATTTGAAGAAGAAAGAAGGTTCAGGCTTCCAAATTGATTGATTTGACCAAGGTGAAGGGTCTAGGAGTATTAATTGGATGTGAAGAAGAGTTTCAAGGGGTGGAGTTAGGTATATGAACCCATTTACTCATACTTCCTTTTTAACCCAGCCTAATCTGGCCAATTAGGTCTGTGACTCAAAGTGGTTGTTAGTTGTGCTGGAACAGAGTCAAAGTGTGATCTTTTGGAATCTTTAAGAGGTGGTTAAAGGGTGTCTAAAGAGGTGAAAATATAGTGTGGCCCTTTGCAAATTTTGGTAATTTGACCAAGAAAGCTAGTATTAGCCCTATTAGAAATGTTGTTAACAATTATGCAAATCAGTTGTTGGGGGTTTGAGAACTTTAAAGTTGGGTGTTTTTGAGATATTAGGTCCATAAAAACCTTTTCTATCAGGAAAGTTGATTTCTAAACGCATCTAGGGAGAGTTTGCCTTTTTAGGCCTATTGAAGAAGGGGAGTCCCTAAGAAGTTGTGATTGATCTAAGTCGGTTGAGCACCCTAGGTTTGAGGGTTGGGCATGCAGAGTGGAGTCCACTTGTAGGGTAGAATATGGTGGATCAAAGGTCCAAATACAAACTCAATCAAATGCACAATTGAATCTAGTGACCAAAAGTGCCTTCAATAAGTGAAATGGTAAATTATCCACTAACAAGTCTGATGATGTGATATGATAGCCCTAAAATATGAAATTCAAGGTACTTGAATAATTTTAGACACCAAAACTTTCTTCAATGGTTTAGACACCAAAACTACAATATTCCTCAAACTAGGCCTAATAACATGCCTTGTAGCCCTACAAAAGCACTCACAAGGATTTTTCTTCAATTTTTTCCAAAAAACTAGGAAAATAAATTATATATTTGTGTACCCTTTATGGAGTAACTTAACATACCAAAAGTATAGAGTAGGTTGCTTTGGAAGGTATATGACTATTTTCACTATTTCTTATATTTTTAAGGCCTAATTCTCATGCATTTACAAAGGAAGTGCTAACCATTATAACTCCCAAGCTCCAATTATTTGCATAGTGTTATAAATAGGTTCAAATCAAAGTAATATGAAGTCAATTTGACTCCAAGAGGTTTCTAGGTACCGAAGCCCCAAATTGTGCCCTCAAAACCCTTAAATTTAGAGCTTCCTCAATGTTATGCTTCCCAAAGTTTCCTACAAAAAATAAAGGTTGGAACACCTTTTATAAAAAAAATTTATACACATTCCATCATAAAATCGTGCCCTTGTTTGGCCAAAACAATCTAACCTTTATCCTATCCTCCAAATTCACTTAGATTCTTAGTCTTCTTTATAGTGATCACCACCTAAATTAATGAAACTTGCATTTCCAAGATTAATAAGATACTATACATGTTAAAATGATACTATTTTTGTCAATAAGATTTCATTCTATGAGAATTGGAGTGCTACATTCATACAATGACATTCATAGTGTGAAATCTACACAAAACTGTCTTAAAATCAGATTTTCCAAAGGCTGAATAGTACCAAAATGATTAACAGTGATTGTATTAGGGCTTTTAGAACATGAAAGAATTCAAAGAGATGAAATATTAATGATCAAAACATTGTCCAAGGAAATCCAATCAATAAGAACTTTGAATCATACCAAAAAACTCATTAACTTTGCAAGAAATTAGAATTTTTTTATTCAATTTGTTGTAGCAGTCCCTACCATGGATTCGCTGCCCGTACAATGGATTTGTGAAACATTTAATAAAATCCTATCAACTACCCCAAACAATCCCAATTGGTTGAATGGTTTAATTTGGCTTAATTGAATAAAGAAACTAATTCCCTCCTAAATGTCCATGACTGTTATAATTTGAAAATTCAAATTTATATACCTTTGTAACTTTTGAATCTTTGAAATTTCTAAGTGATGAAACTTTACCAAATCATTTAAATAGACTTATTAACCTATTAAAAAGACTAGTTTATCCTAAGGACACTAGGACCTAAATTATCCTTATTTAAGGTATTTCTACCTATTTCCCTAGATACTAAATGCCCTATAGGTCTTAAGGACTCAAGATTTATAGAAACACCAATAAGTCTCAAGCCTTTACAAATGGGCTGATATCAACTTGAAAGTAGTCCTAACATTCTAAAACATTGTAACCTCCATCATGACCCACTTAGGAAGGTAGTGCTATGAAAGATCACTGCAATGTCTTGTGAAATGCCTTGTATTGTCTTCGTAGAAACTATTTTTAAAGGTGATGGGCATGTTAAGCAATCTGAGAAGTTTCTAATACCTATGCATGTTCTTCATATATTTTTGAAGTGAAGCCCGACTCCCAAAGTCTACTAATCAGTGTGTGCACATGACCTCCATGCATTCTTCATTTTCAAGATAAATAAGTCAAATGCATACTCAAGTTTAGTTTAAAACCATAAATTGTGTTTTGGAGTTTACATACCAAAGGTTCATCATTTGAACTCCTTGCACATGTATCTAATGATATCCCTATTTGGTCCTCATCTGTTATAGTTTTTACTTCCTTAGCTCCCTTATATTTTCTTCCACTTCTATTTGTAGTTGTGTTCGTAGATGCAACTTGTTTACTCTTTTTTCTTTGTCCTCCTTTAGTTACAAACCAATATTTCAATCACATTAAATGCTAGAAAAAAATCAAGAAATATAGTAAAAGATGTTAACATAGGAACCATTTTATGGAAGAGTAAATTGATTGTCTATATATTATATATGATTAACACACAATGGTACTTGAACAAAAAGAACTAATAAACATTGAGGATGTGAATTGATAATACTATTTCGCAGATGATTTTGGCATCTCACCCTTTATCACTAGTGCTTTGACTTTATTAGCCCTCTTCTTTGGTGACCTACAAATGAAGAATTAGCATAGTTTATGTAGAGAGTGAACGATGTAGTTTGTTCAATTATAAGTAGAGATGGCACCTTAAGTGATGTAGAGGTCAATGTTCAACCAATTATTTGATGTAGAAATAAATAACTATCCCTTTGCTTTGAAACAATGCCCTTATATCTTCCTCAAGTGTAACTAAAAAAATGACCAACCCACTCAATCTTTTATCAAAGGATAATCACTCAAAAGGCTTAACCCATTGAAATCCACACCTTTGGATCCCCAAGGATAACTCCAATTCCAAACTTCTTCAAGCAAGAAAGTTATCCAAGTTGCCAAAAACACCTACAAACTCCATATGACTCAAAATAACTCGAAAAATGCAAAGGCTTTAACCAAGGGTTAAATAAGACTTTTATGAGTTATATAATGTGTATTTAATTGGATTTAACCATCCACTTGGCTAGAACCAAATCCTAATACCTAATTCTTCCAAGGTATCTTAAGAGACCTAATTGACAAATTAGTAGCCCTCCAGTAGCACAAAATTCTAAATAACTTAAACTTTATCCAAAGCACTCGACAGGATAATTACATTTCTAGACACCCTTTTCAAAGTACTAAAACATACCAAAACCTTTCATATGGTCATTTTGATGCAAGGCACTCAAGGTCATCATGGGGCATTCCACAAGGATCCTTCACTACACCACCTTCCTAAAGGATTCATGAGCAAGACAATAAGGTTTTAGGATGTTAGGAATAATTTCATGATGTTATAAGCCTATTTGTAAAGGCTTGAGGTTCATTTGGTAACTCTATAAACCATTACTCCCCAAGGCCTATAGGGCATTAAGTAATTAGGTAATCGGTGGAAATACCTTAGGTGAGGTTAATAAGGATCCTAGAATAGTTTAGAGGTCCTACATAGTCAATTTCAATAAAAATTACAAATGCAACAAAAAGTTGCTAAGCAATTCTTGCTTAAAAGTTGCATACTAATAATGAAGGAGTTTGAACTGATTATAACTATTCCCTAGGAAATTTATTGGTCAAAAATGCTTATAAATGTATGATCCAACCTTACGAGAAGAATAGGTTGGTTGATGTACGGATTTTTGTTGATTTCAATAGAATTTACTCATTTTTTGGCTGAAAACTTTTGCATTTTCATTTTCCCACATGTTGTACGGATTGGGAAGGGTAGTTGAATGGTCTTAGGAGTAATTTGGTTGAGTTCCCTATCCAATTCACTTGTTTTCAACTTAATTGGCGATCTCTATCAAAAATTACATCATTTTCTTTCAAAACTGCTCGAAAACCCTAGGTTCAGCAAGGTTTTTTGCAAATGGACGTACAGATCATAATTTTATAGTTCAAATGGCACAAAACCCAATGAAAATGGAAGCCTCAAGAGTGTACTTTCATATCCAAAAAATATGAGTTAAAAAACCAAAGGGAGTTAATTTTGCTTACAAGGCCTAGGCCAAATATTTGTATGTATTTGGTCTAAAATTGAAGGAATTTGATTGTTAAAGTTGTATCTAAAGGAAAGTAACCAAATAAAAGGTGGATTGGTAATTTCTTGATTACCACTTGGAGTTATAAAGACCTAGCTCTTGTCTATGCACCAATTTCATTAGTCTTCCTTTCAAAACCAAGCCTAAAGGGGCTCATTTAGGTCTGTGTACTTAGGCAAATTAGTTGAGTGTTGGAATAGATTGGAATTTTCTCTTTTGGGATATTATTGGGGTTGTCAAACACTTTTTATTTCCACCCTTAGAATAGATATTGGATGTGTGGTTATGCTAAATGCAGCAATTTCTCACCTTTAGCCCTTCTAGCCCTATTTGTGAATAGGTTGGTAGAACTTGCATGAAAGTTGGAAAATTGTGTTTAGGGATTGGATTGTTGCTCTTGAGGTTGATATAAGTGTGTTGCAGTTAATAAAGGGTGTTTGAAACACTTTGGAGTCATATTTTCATAATTGGTGATTTGAGAGCATTGTCCTTAGACTAAGCCTTTGACTATTGCACTCTACATCATTTTTGGACCAACACCCCTATTTTTGACTGATGCCCTATTTTTTAGCATGAAAATGGCTAATTTAACAAAGAAACTCCCAGTATAATAGACTCCCAAACCTTGTAACTTTCAATAGTAATCATTCATGACATAAAACCCCCAATTCCATAAGATATCTATCTCAAACCTACTGGAACCCCAAAATCCCAAATTACCTTCTTTCAAACCCTTAAATCTAGGGTATCACAAATATCACCCTTCCCAAAACTTCTAGATCTTATGGGTTGATCATAAACCTTTACATTGTTCATATAAGACTCAATCCAAATCACAAAATACTCCTTTCATGTGGCTAGAACTCCTGCTGTTGTACCTAACGACCATTTCCATGTTGATTTCTTCGCTATTTCATATTATGATCACATTCCCATGCATTTCTCTGTGTATAAAATGTTAGATTTATATAATAAAAGGTTAATAATTTCCATTTCATGGTCTCAAGGCCCTTGATCCCATGAAATGGATCCTATACATTAAAGAGATCAATATAACTGTTAGGTAAAAGTATTGAAAATTGTGACTGTTATGTAAATGTGCAAAGCAATGACTTTGATTAAGTTTTAAAAAATTCAAAAGAAATTGGAAATTGTTGCTAGGTCTTACTCAATCCATTTGAAATGCTTCTCAACTTAGAAGATTCAAAAAGAACCCCCAAGAAGTAATCAAAATCATGAAAATTTGCATTTAAATATTTGAATTTTAATCAAAAAAGTAATCATGGTCGTTTGTTTTTTAATATTTGAATTTTATAAATAAAAAATGGCTTTAATTTGATATTCAACCCTTATTCTAATACTTTGGTAATGAGCTACCAAATATTGAAACTACAATCAAATCCAATATTTATAATGATAAGGAATTATTAGTCTTATAGGCAAGAAAATGAGCTCAATAAACACTTTTGAGATGGTCATCTTGTGGTGATCATGCATAAATCATTTCTAGGTTCTCTTACTTGTTTTAGAATATACTAACTATATTTCATATTGATCAACTCTAGAAAGAAATAGATTTGAAAAGAAATATTTGCTGTGACACTACATCAATAATTTAAGACAGGACACATGAGAGTGTCTTGTTTTCAAATTTGAAACCAAAACACATAAGGAAATAAAAATTATAAGAAGGAACATAACCAAATAAATGTAATATCCTTGTTTGTTCTTTTCAAGGCATCCAAAGGACTAATTTCCTACTTGGTTACAAGTAAAGCACTTACCAATGAACACACTAAGCCCTCCTCCACTAGACCTTCCTCTACCATTGGATCTTCTGCCCCTAAATGTCCCTCTATTAGAAGATTCACTTTCAACACTTGAACCACTAGATTCCTCCTAATTTTTATTAAAAGATAAAAGCATGTTAGTCATAATATCATTATTGGTAACAATGTTCCAAATGCAAATAATTATTTGTTTGAGCTTTTGGCAATGATCAAGTGGCTCACTGAACATAGCTTGATGGGTCTTGGAAACTTCTCCCGTTGTATCCTTTCTTTCACCAATTTGAAGTTTCTGGTTACATGCACACAATCATGATTTTAATCACAAAGCATTCACATTCTAACAATTTTTGTGTTCTTTCATTACATTTTGATCTAAACAACAAATTCTAAACTTTCACTTATTCAAATGAGTAATTTGAAAAAAGGTCCTATTAAAGAATCTAATATAAGTTCAAATAATGTATCTAGATTCTAAACAAATCAAAACATAAAATCTATGATTTAAACTTAGCTCATGACTTACACATCATAACAATACGGTCCACCTTGTCATGTGGATAGTCTTGTTGGAGAGGTTGTAACATTGTATTTGGATCCAATTGATCACTCTTTCTCTCTCTCCCTCTCTCCCTATTCAATCTAATGAGCCAACTAGATCTGCTCTACATTTTAATGTCTCAAGTATTGCTTCATGGTCTATCTCGCAAACTTTCCAAAGAATCTTATTATGTGGTTTTCCACCATATTTTATCAAGTAGACATTTGATGTGACAAAAAGGTTTGAATAATGAAGAATCTTCCTCTCTATTTGCCAATCCTTGAATAACCACAAGTTAGGGTTCTCTATAGAATATCGTCTAAGCCATGTGTTAGTTACAACCACTACACGGACATGGTACTCTAAACCTTCACCATCTATAATAGAGTGATCCAATTTTTGTTTGGCTTGGAGACAATGACACAAATAATAATCTCTCCCTTCTTCATTGTCTTCTGGTACAATAATAGCAAAAACATGGCCTAATGTGATAAATGTACAAAATGCGGTCATTAATTTAGAAAATACTTCGATGAAAGTTATAAAGTTACATATTGAAATTATAAAGATATATATTACCAGGTTGCACTAGATTAGACAAGCAATCAAAGTCAATAGACAAATCCATTTGTACCATTTCCAGTGCTTGTGGGGGCCAATAGGTGTCAATTGGGTCCAAAACCCATATATCCCATTTGTCCACCAATTTTTTCGACTCAAAGTCATTCCAATTTTCCTCTACACATGATGGACAATAGCATGCCATTTTTTGTGTGTGGATACTCCATGAACGTGCATCAAAGCTTCTAAAAGAGTGCAACTCACTGGATCCTATTGGTGTGAAATAATCCTAAGATGGTGCAATGTTAGTATTATCTATCAACCAAGAAAAAATATGAACCATAGACTCACCTTCCTTAACTAGACCCATTGTAGTGTTACACCCCTAGATGATGAATTTTGCATTTGTCAATATTGCTCCATCTTTGTACTTTTGTTTCTTCATGAGCTAAGGCTCTTTTGATGCATGCACCTACACCATCGTGCTCTCCCTTTCCATGACCAGCCTCTGTGGAATTCCACATATATTGAATTCTACACAACCTATGCATCCTACTCAACCAATAGAACATTTGTGCATTCTTGAACTGAGATGCACAATTGTCTAACCAAATAATGTGTTGATGATATGCGATGCCCCTATTAGCCAAATCTCCATAAAATAGTTGAAAACAACCTTGTACAAACTCTATAGAATGTAATTGATCATCATTGATGTAAAAATGGTACTTCCTCAAAATCTTCCTATCATCTTTTGTACTTGTAGGTGAATTCATGAATGTTATGTGAACAAATATGGAAACCTGTTGAGAAGTATAATACTTTGCTTGTAGCTCATTTTGTGGTTGTAGTGTGTAGTTCTCTGCAAAGTCTACAGCAAAAACATGGTATCCAATGGAAACATATCCTTGCACAACTTGAATTGAAAATCTAGCCATCAAGCTCCATGTGTGTGCCTTGCATACTAGTAAATAATCTTTTCACAAAAAATCTTCATGAACTCATACACTGAAATATTTTCAATGACTAAATCACATCTTTTACCTTGTTTCCCATCTTTTAGAGCATATGTCATTGTCTTGAATATTTCGTAATCCACTATTCCATTTCCAATTGCATGTGTACTATCCATATGTTCACAAGTTGATAAAAGTTGCAAAGAACCACACAATAAGCATGTACCATCCAAGCATGATGTCTTGTAAAATTGTTGGTCATCCCCTATTTCACATAAAATGTTGGATATGAATTCCCTTGAAGATCTCGGTAGCTCATTCATGTCACAATCCTACAAAATAGACATAGAATGCAAAAACACACATATATGCCTAAAAACATCAAAATGGTTAGAAAATGTGTGTGTGATTTATCTTGACATAAAAACGTTTACCCATCTCAAAAAATCTTTGACTTATTCAAATTTGAGGATACATACCAATAAATTTTGCAAAAAAATGTGCCTAAGTAGAGTCCAAAAACTGTTTCACATCTAAGTTGTGATTTTGGCTACCAATCCTCCTTCTTATAACATCTCTTTGATTAGGGGAAACAAATGTGTTATTTTTTCAAAAATCTTCAATCAATGATTTCAAAGCTTCACTAATTTGTTTATCCTTTCGCGGTAGTCTACCCCTAAATGTCCATAATTCATTTTTTGTTGGATCTTCCAATCTCTCATGCCTTAGCATGGCTCTCCTTAGAGTACCTCTACCAATTTTTAATGTTTTGCATGTCTTTCTCATGAGTCAAGTTTTTTTCTTTTGGCTACTTACTATTGTCAATGTAGGTACTTGTCTTGTGATATTACTATCTTTGGTGTGTGATTTAGAACCCACTTTGTCATAAGCACTCATTAGATTCTTTACAATGCTTTTTTCATTTAAATCATCCATCGTTCTTAGCCCAAGAATCTTCATGATATGCCTAAATTTAAAATTCCTCATGATTTCAACAAATAATTGGAAATGACCTGTAGTATTTAATTCTTCAAAAAATAATCTCCACATATGATTAACTTTTCTTTGACAAGTACACTTGTTAATCTTGTTAGGCATTGATTTCAAAATGTTAGTATCAATCAATCAAATATTTTGGTCTTCTAAAATGAATTCTAGAAGGTGTTATAATCTCTTCCATTTCCTCAAAATTTTGAACATCAACATAAGGTTGAGTGTATTGTGTGCCTTTAACCGAAGATGATGTGCCTTTGCAATAAGATGCAAAAGATGGAATATCACCTACTTGATGTGTTGATGTTGTGTCTTCAACATGACATGATGGATTGTGTACATCATTGGATCTACAAATTAGTGTCTCTTCAACATGAGAGGATGATATGACTCCAACATTGGAAGATGGTGTAGCTTCACAATTCAATTGTGTTTTTGAGCGTAATAGTCTCATTCGTTCTCTTTGTCTTTCCAATTCTTCCTCTTTGTTTCTTTGTATCGGTGGTTCTTGATGCTCTTTGAAAGTCAATTCTTCATTATTGCTTTGCAATTTTCTTTGTCCACATAGTAGTTTCATTTTATCTCTTTTAATTTCCAAATCTCTCTCCCTATCTTCATTTGTTTGATTTTTTGGTTTCTTCCTTGGCAAGATGATGATTTCTACATGTCAAATTATTCAAACATCTAAATTACTTACAATGTGTAAATTACAAATCATTCAAATACATATAAAAATTACAATTATTTGAATGAATACACCATATATATCAAACAACTTGTCAAATTTCTAACCATTTCGAAATAACATTTCATTCAAACATAAAAATTTCAAAGAATTCACTATATATTGAACAATATGTCAAATTATAATCAAATATGTATCTATATATCAACAAACAATATTTAAAAAGGATTACACTAACCTTTTCTATACAAAAAATATTGAAAAAGTCTTCAAATAGTGTTTGTTATGTTGAAACCTGTGTTTTCTATTAGAACAATAGAATGCACAACAGACCAAAAGAAAAGAATGGATGAAATGGGACCCAAACTTGTTTTTTTTACCATTTCTGGGTGATTTGACATAATGTGTAGTGCATACACACTATAGTGCATAAACACAATGTCAAAACACATCTCTACCTATCCCACCATCCCCCATCTTCTACTCCCTCTCTCCTCTCCCATCCCCTACTCTCTCTCTCTCACTCTCCCTCTCCTACTCCCTCTCCCATCGCCTGCTCTCTCTCACTCTCCCTCTCCCATCACCTATTCTCTCTCTCCCATCCCCTACTCTCTCACTCTCTATCCTCTCCCATCCCCTAATCTCTTAATCTCACACACTCCCATCCCCTCTCTCTCTCAGGCTAATCTCTCTCCAATCCCCTACTCTCTCTTTCTCTCTCTCTCTCCTCTCCCATCCCCTACTCTCTCTCTCTCGCTCTCCCTCTCCCACTACCTA
The DNA here is from genome assembly GCA_028749045.1 of Cupressus sempervirens. NCBI lineage: Eukaryota > Viridiplantae > Streptophyta > Pinopsida > Cupressales > Cupressaceae > Cupressus > Cupressus sempervirens. The sequence goes on along the minus strand of CM053789.1, from coordinate 371,953,406 downwards.
CTCTCTCTCCCCCTCTCCCACTGCCTACTCTCTCTCTCCCTCTCCCACTTCCTACTCTCTCTCACCCTCTCTCCTCTCCCATTCCCTACTCTCTAGATTTCTCACACATACTCCCATCCCCCCTCTCTCCCTCTCCCACTCCTTCTCCCACCACCTAGTCTCTCTCTCCCATCCTCTACTCTCTCTCTCCCCTCTCCCACCACCTACTCTCTCTCTCTCTCTCTCTCTCTCTCTCTCTCTCTCTCTCTCCCTCCCTCCCTCTCTACTCTCTCGGCCACCCCCTACTCTCTCTCTCACATTTTCACACTCTCCCATGCCCTACTCTCTCTCTCTCTCATCCATTTCCATCCCCCCTCTCTCTCCCTCTCCCACTCCCTCTCCCATTTCCTACTCTCCCTCTCCCATCCCCTACTCTCTCTTGAGATACTCAATCTCCCCCCTCTCCCATTCCCTACTCTCTCTCTTTCACACACATGCGCTCCCATCCTCCTCTCTCTTTCTCTCCCTCTCCCACTCTATCTCCCACCGCCTACTCTCTTTGTCTCCCCCATCCCCTACTCTCAATCTCTCTCCCATCATGTACTCTCTCTCCCCCTCCATCCCTTACTCTTAATACTTCTCTCCCACCCTATACTCTCTTTTCCACCCCTACTCTCTCTCCCTCTCTCTCTCTCTCTCCCATCCCCTACTCTCTCTCTCACTCTCCCTCTCCCACTGCCTACTCTCTCTCTCCCTCTACCATTGCCTACTCTCTCTCACCCTCTCTCCTCTTCCATCCCCTACTCTCTAAATCTCTCACATACACTCCCATACCCCTCTCTCTCCCTCTCCAACTCCTTCTCCCACTACCTACTAGCTCTCTCTCTCTCCCCCTCTCTACTCTCTCTCTCCCATGCCCTAATCTCACTCTCTCTCCCATCCCCTTACTCTCTCTCACACTCTCTCTTATCCCCTACTCTCACTCTCTCCCATTGCATTCTCTCTCTCTGCCACCTCCTCCTACTCTCTCTCACACTCTCCCATCCCCTAATCTCTCTCTTACACACACTCCCACCCCCCTCTCTCTCCCTCTCCCACTCCCTCTCCCACCACCTACTCTCTCTCCCTCTCTCTCCCCCTCTCCCATTGCCTACTCTCTCTCTCACTCTCACTCTTACTCTCTCTCTCTCTCACTCTCACTCTCTTCCTTTCTACTCTCTCTCTACCACCTCCTACTCTCTCACACATTTTCACACTCTCTCCCATCCCCTTCTCTCTCTCTCTCTCACACACACACACACACACACACACACACACACACACACACACATTTCCATCCCCCCTCTCTCTCTATCTCCCACTCCCTCTCCCATCACCTACTCTCTCTCTCTCTCCCATCCCCTACTCTCTCTCAAGCTACCCTCTTTCTCCGTCTGCTCCCATTCCCTACTCTCTCTCTTTCACACACATTCACTCCCATCCTCCTCTCTCTTGCTCTCCCTCTCCCACTCCATCTCCCATCGCCTACTCTCTCTCTCCCCCATACCCTACCCTTAATCTCTCTCTCCCACCCTCTACTCTCTCTCTCCATCCCCTACTATCAATCTCTCTCTCCCACCCTGTACTCTCTTTGCCATACCTAGTCTATCTCACACTTCCTCTCTCTCCCATCCCCTACTCTCTCTCTTACACACATTCCCATTCCCCCCTCTCTCTCCCTCTCCCACTCCCTCTCACACTGCCTACTCTCTCTCTCCCATCCCCTACTCTATCTCTCTTACACACACTCCCATTCCCCCTCTCTCTCTCCCACCACCTACTCTCTCTCTCTCTCTCTCACTCTCTCCCTCTCTACTCTCTCTCCCATCTCCCACTCTCACTCTCTCTTTTCCACCCCTACTCTCTCTCACACTCTCACACTTGCTCCCATCCCCTACTCTCTCTCTTACACACACTCCCATCCTTTCTCTCTCTCCCTCTCCCACTCCCTCTCCCACTACCTACTCTCTTTCTCTCCCATCCCCTACTCTCTCTCTGTCTCCTTATCCCCTCTCCCATTCCCTACTCTCTCTCTTTCACACACACATCCATCCCCCCTCTCTCTCCTCTCCCATCCCCTACTCTATCTCTCACTCCCTCTCGCTCTCCCACTCCCTCTCCCACTGCCTACTCTCTCTCATTCTCACTCTCACTCTCTCTCTCTCTCTCACTCTCTCCCTCTCTACTCTCTCTACCACCCCCTACTCTCTCTCACATTTTCACACTCTCTCCCATCCCCTAATCTCTCTCTCTCTCTCTCTCTCTCTCTCTCTCTCTCTCTCTCTCTCTCTCTCTCTCTCACAAACACACACACACACACACACACACACACACACACACACATATTTCCATCTCCCCTCTCTCTCCCTCTCCCACTCCCTCTCCCACCGCCTACTCTCTCTCTCCCATCCCCTACTCTCTCTTGAGCTACTCTCTCTCTCCCCCCTCTCCCATTCCCTACTCTCTTTTTCACACACATGCACTCCCATCCTCCTCTCTCTCACTCTTCCTCTCCAACTCTATCTCCCACTGCCTACTCTCTCTCTCCCCCATCCCCTACTCTGAATATCTCTCTCCCATCCTATACTTTTTCTCTCTCTCTCCCCATCCCCTACTCTCAATCTCTCTCTCATCCTATACTCTATCTCTACGACCCCTACTTTCTCACACACTTCCTCTCTCTTACACACATTCACATTCCCCCCTCTCTTTCCCTCTCCCACTCCCTCTCCCATCCCCTACTCTCTCTCTCCCCTCTCCCATTTCCTAATCTCTGTCTCTCTTTCACACACACCACAAACTCCCATCCCCCCTCTCTCTATCCTCTCTCATCCCCTACTCTCTAGATCTCTCACACACACTCCCATCTCTCCCTCTCTCTCCCTCTCCCACTCCCTCTTCCACTGCCTATTGACTCTCTCTCACTCTCTCCCTCTCTACTCTCTCTCCCTTGTCCCTTGCTCTCTCTCTCTCTCTTCCCTCTCCCATCCCCTACTTTCTCTCTTTGCTACCCCTGCTCTCTCATACTCTCACACTCTCTCCCATGCCCTACTTTCTCTCTCACACTCACACTCTCATCCTCCTCTCTCTCTCTCTCTCCCTCTCTACCTCTCTTGCTCTGTCTCCCACTACCTAATCTCTCTCTTCCATCTTGTACTCTCTTTGCCACCCCTACTCACTCTCTCACACTTTCTTTCTCTCCCATCCCCTACTCTCAATCTCTCTCCCCCATCTCGTACTCTCTCTTTGCCACCCCTACTCTCTTTAACACTTCCTCTCTCTCCCATCTCATACTCTCTCTGCCACCCCTATTCTCTCTCACTTCCTCCCTCTCCTATCCCCTACTCTCTCTCTCTCTCCCCTCTCACATCCCCTACTTTCTCTCTATCTCTCTCTCTCTCTCTCTCACACACACACATAGCCATCCCCCCCCCTTTCTCTTGATCTTGCTTTGCATCTCTTCTTCGTTCTCTATGTACTAATTAGGTCTCAATAGTTCATGCACACTATAGCGCGCATGCACTATTGAGATCCAAATTCAAAAGCTTTAAATAGTGCATACACATTATTCAAAGCTTTGCATTAAAAAAAATCCTAAGGCTTGGTTTCTCCTTAGAGATCCAACCTAGAGGTTTGGAGTTTATAAATAGGTCTAAGACATGTTTTGTTGCAAACATACAAAAAATGATTGATTTTTCTTGTGTGCTCTCCTTCAGGATTCCTTGTGGTTGGGCATTGATAAGACCAGGTTACATGACATTGTAGGTCTCTATGTTAGCTATATAACCATATAATTTATTTTTACATTGAACTATTTCAAGCCTTTCATCTATAATTTCTTTTGAATGTATGTCCATTTTTTGTCAAAAACCACCATGTACTAATTGGGCTGTAGATTTTAGCTCATTCATCAAATTTTGCAACAACTTATTTTTTTAGAAACTAGACTCCATTCTACACACTTTGAAAAAAAAAAGTTTTGATTTTAGATTAGTTTTCAATTATTTCTAGGGAGAGCACATATATAGCTCATGTTTTTGGGATGTGTCTGGTTAAAAAAATCATTAAAAAAAAAACATATTATAAAATTACCCAAAAAATCTAGAATAAACTACATAGTATTAAGTAACTTTTGACTAGAGCGATTAAAGAATTTCAAAAAAAAAGTTAAAATTTTAGGGGGGCCACACTTTGTACTGTGTTATATTTTTTTGGAATAAATAGTACCACTTTCTGTGGCCCCCTTTTTTGAGGACCTAAAACTAAACTATTTTGAAAAAAATTAGTAGTTTAGAAACTAGATTCAAAGGACTAGGACTTTTTTTTCCTCGTATCTTAAAATTTTGAGCATAACTATCTTCAAGTTCTTATTGAAGTTCAGAAATTGCTGATTTCAGGAAAAAGGTGTCCACTTATACCCCCCTTTTGGAACCACAATTTGGTGCACTTACCCCTAATTCCATAGTAACATGAGTGAAAGTAATAAAATGTAGATTTATCCCCAAACTTGGTTGCATCAGGCATTCATGCTATTTTGGCTTCCTTCTAAAGCTCCAACTACATTTGTCAACCTCACGACCTCCTCATCCAAAGTTGCTTCTTATGTAATGTCAAAGTCCCTCTAAATGTTATTTTTTTCTTCTTTGAAACTGTTTTAGCCATCAACTAAGTCCCATAATTGTAATCATTTTATCATCCATCTATCCTCAAAGGCCAATTGAATCAAATCCTCTAGTTTTTTTCTCTTGTCATAGAAATATATCATTCTTACATAATTCCAACTATGAAGGATAATTGCTTTCAATAGACTCACTTCTTCTAGCATAATCAACATATAACTAAGATCCAAAACCACTTTAAAGATAAAGTCCGAAGACTTATTCCTCTACAATACCTTGGTAGTATACCTAATGCACCATTCTTCTTTTGTTGTAAGAATATCCCAAAGACAAAGGAAAAATTGAAGAAAAATAGTTCTTATATTATATAAATAAATACACATAAAAGAGTGTCTATAATAAGAAAATAAAAAATTATAGTAAATACTCATCAATATCCTTCATATCCTTCGTGATATAAGATGCTACAATGAAGGTCCTTAGAATATCTTAGTCTAGGTATCTTTGAAATTTGTGCAAGGCTCGAGCAAGGCTTATGTGACTCCATACACAACATAGGCAACTAAAATCGTTGAGCTATATATATGAAGCATAGGTTTTAAATGACTTCTATAACATTTTCAAACTTTTTCATAGCAGCACACTTCCTCAATATATTGTTACATGTAATATCATGCTTCCTCACAAAGAAGTCATAAAATATTTAAATATCTTCAATACTTACTTTTTGTATGTGACAACCCTCTAGCATACCCATACACCTCACTTTTGAAATAAACAAGAATATATATGTATGGAAGCTTCTTAGCCATTTCGGTATGTATTCTTGCTACCATATTTATAAAGATACACCACTCAACCTTCACTCTATAGAGAGCAATGGGCACTCTCATTCACACTGACCCCCTTGTGAAAAATAAATCAAAACCTTTAATAATTTTTCTCAGCAACAACCAATGTCCAGTGACAAAAAGAAGACTTTCCTGGCACAAGAGGGTGTCGAGTGACAAGAAGACAGTGTCAAGTAAACTCAGCACAAGAAGGAGCCAAGTGACTTGGCACTAAAGGCAACTTAACATAGTGTATGTCGAGTGAACTTGGTAGTGAAGATGTCGAGTGAGCTCGGTCATCATTGCAAGGTGATTCTTGGCAATAGAAGATGACAAGTGAGCTTGGCAATAATAGTAGAGAGTAAACTCAACCAAAAACTAAATAGAGTGAGCTATTCAACAGACTTATAGTCTGAACATTTTCACCATTAAATCTCGAAGAGAAAAACTTTGAAACTTACAAGTATGGAAATCTTAAATACAAAACATGTAATCTTAAGTAGAAGGAGGACAGTAGATTTCCAAGTATGTCTGCTTGCTTTCTTTCTTATATTCTATTCAACAAAAACTATTACAAAATCTGGGAGCATTTGGCTTCAAGCAAAAAAACCCTAAAACTTCAAACTAATAAAACCTAAACTTTAAACTTATAGCTCTAATGGCCTTGCATACAACAATGCCTAGAGAAATCACTACTTCATAGGTTGAATCAATATAAACTTGTAGAATCAAAAAGGGGTCCAAACATGTGCTCAAACTTCTTTCTATCTTCTGACCTTTCTGCACTTTCTTCATCTATTTAGATCTAATGATCTACTTCTTTTCTTCTACACTTCTATTCTCTCTCTGCTCTGTAACTGATCTAATCCCTCTAATCTTCAACTAATCAAATGAATCCAATATATTCCTTTTTGTCTCTTGACAAAAAAATTTTCCCTCTCATTTTGAATTTGAACTCACCTATGATGCATTCAATGTTTTTGACTGTTGTGTAGGCCATCAGGGTGGTAGGTGAGCATTTGGCTCAAGGGGAAACCACTCACACATGAAATATTTCAACACTCCCCCTTTGTCTCGAGCTAAACAAAACAAGGATCACTCTTGATCCAAATTAACTACACCAAGACTCTCTCTTAGGTGTACAAAAGTTCCAATGCCTAAAGGCTTTGTGAAAAGGTCTGCTAGCTACTTCTTAGACTTGCAAAATTTTATCATGATATCCCCATTCTCCACCAACTATCTGATGAAGTGATATCTGACATCTATATGCTTGCTTCTCATATGGAAGACTTCATTCTTAGATAATGCAATATAGGAGATGTTGTCACAATAGATTGTGGTTCCATCCTCTTGCCTTTCATTCAAATCTATCAAGATCCTCCTTAACCAAATAGCTTGACATGTTGTTGAGTTCACTACTATGTATTCAACCTTTATTGTAGATTGAGAAACAATAGACCTTACTTTTTAGATGCCCATGAAATTGCATCTGATCCCATATGAAACATGTATCTAAAAGTGCTCGTCCTATCATCTAAAATTTCAACCCAATCACTATCTATGTAACCAACCAACTTGAAATCATTTTCTACAGTATACAAAATTCCAAATCCTTTGGTACCAGTCACATACCTTAGGATCCTCTTTCTGGCTTGTTAATGGGAATCCTTTGGTGTTTCCATAAATCTGGAAAACAAACTTACTACATGCATCATGTCTTGCTAAGTTGTAGTCAAACACATTAAACTTCAACCATACTCTTGTATAGTGTTAGATTTACACTTTTGCTACAATCTTCCTTGCTCAACTTCAAACCTACTATTGTTTTTGTTGGGGTTGCCTCACTCTTCTGCATTTTGAATCTCTCCAAGATCTACCTTGCATATTTTTCTTGAGAGATGAAGATGACATCCTGCATTTGTTTTAGAAGGTTTATATCCTATAAAGTAATTCAAGAGACCTAGGTCTATCATTTGAAATTCATTTTTCATGACCTCTTTGAACTCAGCAATTAGAAAATTATCATTTCCAGTAAAGATTGATTCATCTTCATCTAAAGTCATTTCTCATCAAATATGAGTCAATCCTATTGTACCATGCCCATGGAGCTTGCTTGAGTCCATAAAGATCTCTTTTCAATCTATACACTTTGTATTCTTCACCTGCAACTTCATAATTTGGTGGTTGCTCCACATAAACTTCTTCCTTGAATACACCATTCAACAAGGAAGACTTTACATTCATTTGATATACCTTCCATTTGTGTTGGGCTACAATTGCTATGACAATATGCACGATTTCCATTATTGCAATTGGGGCATATGTCTTGAATCATAATCTTTGTCATACTGCTACTTATACTGCTTGACAACTAATCATACATTATGCCTATCTATTTTTCCTTTAGCATTGCACTTGGTCTCAAGTAAACCCATTTCACTCCAATTACATGTTTCTTGGGAGGCAAAGTAGTTAGCTCTCATGTCTCATTTCTTTCAATAGCATTCATTTCCTTATCCATGGCATTACACCATTTCTCTTCATTCACAGCTCCCTCAAAATAAATTGGACCACTATGAGGAAATAATGCAAAATTTACACTCTCATTATAATCAACCTCATACCTTTCATCTTGGTATATCTCCCTTAGACTTTTAGTCTTTCTTGGCAGATCTAACTTTTCAATATTGTTGCTACTACTATTTTGCATACTAGCTCAAGGTTGTCTTGATGTGCTCATAGTTGTTGCTCAGCATGTTAAGGGTTGCTTGCCTTTTTTCCTTTGTCTGCAATCTATGTTTGTTGCTCTATCATCTTGTTGATCACCAATGTCATCTTCTTCTTGTTCAATAGTAGGCACTTTACTTGAAGTGCTTGAAGATTCATCTACCGAGCCATCCCATGACTAATTCTCAAGAAACTCCACATCTTTTGAGATGATGATCTTCTTGTCAATTGGATCATATAACCTATAAGCCTTTGATTTTGAGCTATACACTATGAATATGCACTTCACACCTTTTTTCATCAAGCTTTTTCCTTTGTTCCTTAGGCACATGTGCATATGCTACACATCCAAACACTCTCAAGTATTCAACTATCCATCTGTTCTTTGACCAAGACTCAAGAGTTATCTTGTCATGAACTAATTTTTTAGGACACCTATTGATCAAATATATTCTCGTTGCTACAGCTTCTCCCCAATATTCAATTGGGAGCCCTTTTTCTTTCATCATGCTTCTAGCCATTTTGACAATGGTCATGTTTTTCCTCTCAACTACTCCATATTTTTGTGGAGTATAACTGGTTGTAAGCTCTTTTCTTATGCCATTTTTCCTATAAAAAATTACAAACATATTGGAAGTATACTCCCCTCCTCTATTTGATCTAAGGACCTTAACATAGTGTCTACATTCTTTCTCAGTCAGGGCTTTAGATTCTACAAATTTTTCAAATGCCTCAGATTTGTTCTTCAAAAAATACACCCATGTCCTACGACTGAAATCATCTATGAATTTCATAAAATGGGTACTCCCCCCAATACAAGTAGTCTGTATGGGACCTGCCAAATCAAAATTCACTAATTCTAATGGTGCTCTAGCCCTTCTAGAATTTCTAGAATTAAAGGGAAGCCTATGTTGCTTACCCAAAATGCAAGTGTCACACTTGTCATAAGAATCTACTATGCTTGGCAAACCATCTATCATTCTTTTCTTGGAAAACAAATTTAAACCAATAAAGTCAAGATGTCCATACTTGAGATGCCAAAGCTTGGAGGGGTCTACAATCATGCTCCTAAGAGTTGATTGCTGATGTATTGTTGTGCATGCATGCTTGGGAGGTACAACACTGACTTGAGAAGAGAATTATGTCTCTATTTTCAACGAAAACATCTGGTTCTTTGTCATTTGGATTGCTACAAGTAATTTATTACTGTCATCCTTCTCATGAATGACACACTTGTCATTTTCCATCAGCACCTTGTAACCATTTTGAAGGAGTTGTCCAACACTCATCAAGCTGGGCTTCATACTAGGGGCAAAATACAAATTATGTACCTCCTCCTTTTCACCTTGCCTTGTGTGGACCATAATAGATCCTTTGCTCACTATGGGAATGGTTCAATTATTTCCCATCTTAATTTCAAACTTAAAAGTCTTATCAATAAAAGAGAATAAACTTTCATTACCACTCATGTGGTTGCTACAACTGCTATCTAGGTACCATACCTCAAGGCTACCTTCTTCACCAATGTTACACATGATGAAGGTTGTGGGATTGATTACATTTCCCATATTCACATCAACCACATTAGCATTCTATTTTGATTGATCACCCTACTTCTTTCATCATTCACTTGTGTAATGCTCATACATATCATAGTAGTAGCATTCAACATTTCTCTTATTGGAGTTGTAATTCTTCTTACCTCCTCTAGAGTTGTTTTGAGAGCTGCTTGCTCCCTCTTGGTTGCTTGCTCATCCTGAGCTTTTTGCACCAGCATTCCTTTGACCATTCCTTCCACAACCTCTACTTCTTGAGTCTCTATCAAAGCCATTTGTTCCTCTTCCCCTACCTCTTGAATTCTCTTGAGCCTTGAAAGACTACTCTTGGGAAGTGGTTGCTAATCTATTTATCTAGTGCTCATGGGCTTGAAGAGTTTCCATCAACTCATCCATGGTCAATGTGGTGAGGACCTTTCCTTCCTCTATGGTCATCATAAGATTTTCATATTTCTAAGGTAAACTCCTCAATATCTTTTTCACAATCCTTACTTTACATAATCTTCTCCATTTGATTGGGTTGGTTTATCAAAGTGGAGATACATGAGTTGAACTCTGCAATAGGTTTATTGTTCTTCATCTGAAGGTTCTCAAACTCTCTTCCAATCATCTGTAGCTTCACTACTCTGACCTCATCAGTCCCCTTAAATTTTGTCTCAAGGATATCACATGTTTCCTTTGCATAATTTGTTGTTGCAATCTTGGGAAATATTGTCTCTATCATTGTTGCCTCAATCAGACTTAATGCCTTGGCATCCTTTCTCCTTGACTCTTTCAATTGAGTCTTTTGTGGGTTTGTGAAGGAAGCATATAATGTTGGGACTATAACATCGTTAAACCCATTTGTCACAAACTCCCACAAATCATTTTTTACCATTACAATTTTCATCTTCTTTGCCCATGTGTCATAATTTTTTCCATTAAATGATGGTGGCTTCTGCCATGTCTTTCTTGTATCTCTTGCCATGTCAAATATCCTAGAAAAAAAATGCCCTAACTTGTTATGGATGTGGGGCCTCAAAGCTCTGATACCATGTGAAAAATAAATTACAACCTTTAATAATTTTTCTCGGCAACAACCAATGCCGACTGACTGACTTGCTCAGCACAAAAGGGTGTCGAGTAACAGGAAGACAGTGCCGACTAAACTTGGCACAAGAAAGAGCCAAGTGACTTGGCACTAAGGTAAACTCAGCACAACGTATGCCGAGTGAACTTGACAGTGAAGATGTTGAGTGAGCTCGATCACCATTGCAAGGTGATGCTCAGAAATAGAGGATACCAAGTGAGCTCAGTAGTAATAGCAGAGAGTGAACTCAACCAAAGACTAAATCAAGTGAGCTATTCAACAAACTTATAGCCTAAAAATTTTCACCATTAAAGCTTAGAAAGAAAAACTTAGAAACTTGCAAGTATGGAAATCTTAAATGCAAAACATGTAATGTTAAGTAGGAGGACAATAGATTGCCAAGTATGCCTACTTGCTTGCTTGCTTATATTATATTCAACAAAAACTATTACAAATTCTTAGAGCATTCGGCTTCAACTAGAAAAAGCATAAAACTTCAAACTAATAAAACTTAAACTTTAAACTTACAGCTCTAATGGCTGCATACAACAATGTTTGGAGCAATTGCTACTTCACCAATCGAATCAATATGAACTTACAGAATAAAAAAAGAGTCCAACACGTGTTGAAACTTCCTTCTTTCTTCTGGCCTTTCTACACTTTCATCCTCTACTCGGATCTATTGATATACTTCTTTTCTTCTACACTCCTCTTCTCTATCTGCTCTACAACTAATCTAATTGCTCTACTCTTCAACTGATCGAATGAATCAAATACATTCCTTTTGTCTCTTGGCAAAAATGTTTTCCCTCTAATTTTTAACTTGAGCTCACCTACTGTGTATTGAATGTTTTTTACTTTTGTGCAGGCCGCTAGGGTGGTAGGTGGGTGTTTGGGTCAAGGAGCAACCACTCATGCATGAGGTATTTTTAACACCCCTTACCAAACTATATATATTTTAAATGGTGCAAAGCTTTCATTTGTGGAAAAGGATCATGGTATCTTAGTTGTATACAAACTCTATCATTTTCCTCATTCCATGTAGATGTTAATGTGCCAAGTATCCTTTGTGTGAATTTCTTCAACCAATTTTGTAGCAACTATCTCTCACTTTCTTATCCAATCCAATGGTATGACAAATGGTGGTTAACAAAAGACACCAACAATCGTGAATAGATTTTATTCATAGATATATGGGCGGAGCCATTATACTTCTGCTAAGGTTCATATAGTTGTCAACATTAGCCTCCATAGTCTATTATATATTTGCTTGATACCCTGCATCCCTTTTAAATATCCAAATGTTGGATTTTGTATTCGTAGGGTTCTTCGTAATCTATAGACTATCTCAAATTTTGACACTAGTAATTTGGGCTAATGTTGAACCCAAACACTTGGACCTCCACCAATGTTTTGTCCTCAATTGATTCAAGAGCCTATTCGTTTTAAACAATAGTGTTCATCTTTTCTAGAATAGAGTGAACGTAAGAGGTGTGATCTGGTGATGATATAAGGTCTTGTCACCATTTATGCATATGCCTAGATCACTAATTAAATATTGTGAACTATATCTATGTCTCTATCCTTGATGCAACCCATAACTTTTTTTTCCCAATTTAAATCCACAAGTGGAGTATTTGTTCAAATCAAAGTTGCCAGATTTAAACATTCCACACCATATTCCTCTACGCACATACTACTCTACTTGGAGAAGATGGAGTAGGTGAGAGAAAGGTTGTACTTGATAGAGGGGGCTCCACATGGATATGATATGTAGAAAGATAGTGTCAGGGTTAGCAAGATGGGTAGCAAGAAAGGTGACATGTGATGTTGTTTCTCCACAGTTACTTGGAATTCACATTCATGTTCCTAATATTAATTTCTTTTTTGAATTGAACATAATATTCTTGTTGATAGTATTAATTTCTCCCACCATCCATAACAAACAACGTACTGTCCATAGCCGCACAACCATCCACAGCCACAAACAACTCATTTTCCATGTGTAGCCATCCAAGCACCTGCCAACACACCAACCTCACTGTCCAGCATTAATTATATTGACAACTCTTTTCTACAACATTAAATATGCATTTGATTATAAATAGAATAAGCTAGGCCTGTAATCAACAGAGCCCATTTTGGGTTTCTCATTGTGGATCATGAGTGTATGAAATGTTGTAGCATTCTAAGGACTTGTAATAGATTTTAATTATGCATGAAGTGCTATAGCACATTGCGATAAGTCTTTGTATTTTTCTTATTGATTCAAATGTTTATCGTTGCATTCGTGTTTGTCTTTGATCCACTCTATCCACCTCCTTCAAGTGGTATCAGAGCTAATGGCATATGATAAGTTGGTTGCATTGATATCCCCCAACCAAGTGTTGAAGATTGAATTAGTGAATGTTTGTTAATGAGCTATTGTAAGGTTGCATTATTGGTTGTACTTGACACCCTAGAGTTTGATTGAATGTATTGATGAACCATGTATCTCAAAAGGATTCCTATAGAACGAGCGAGTACAATGGCTGGTCACCCATGTATCTCGGTAGATGGATTTCTTTTTATATGGACTCAATAACCAGTTTGATGCAGGTCAAGAAGGAGAAAATCTGAAGTGATGATAGTTTTTCCCATCATGTGAGTTAGTGGTAATCTGAAACCATTTTTGTGATGTTTGGTGGTTTGTAATCACCACTCTTATGCGAGGTTTGTGGTTAGCTAAAACCATTCAAATGTAAAAAAGTTTGGTTAGCTAGAAAACATTTACATTGGTTAGGGGTAAGCCATAAAACCCGAAGTAATTATGACAAGGGAAAACAATATAAATGCAATAGCATTAGTGGAAGAAATTAAGGGGGAGTTTTGGCAGTATTAATTTCTCCCATTGTCCATAACAAATAATGTACCATCCACAACCACACAGTCATCCACAGCAACAAACAACTCATTTTCCATGTGCAGCTATCCAAGCACCGGCGAACACACCAGCCTCACCATCCAACATTAATTATATTGACAACTCTTTTCTACAGCATTAAATATGCATTTGCTTATAAATAGAATAAGCTAGGCCTGTAATCAGCAGAGCCCATTTTCGGTTTCTCATTGTGGATCATGAGTGGATGGAATGTTGTAGCATTCTAAGGACTTGTAATAGATTTTATTTATGCATAAAGTGTTGTAGCACATTCTGATAAGTCTTTGTATTAAGTCTTTGTATTTTTCTTATTGATTCAAATGTTTATCTTGCATTTGTGTTTGTCTTTGATCCACTCTATCCACCTCCTTCAATTCTGATATCTTGTTGAAACCTTAGCTGTCCTCACATTATGAATCTGACCAAGTTAAGAATTATCGACCTTCCTGACTTCATGGGATAAGTTCTCCAGCCAATAAATATTTTGCCTGAATTGTATAAATTTCTTAAGTATTGATTTGAATATCAACTACCAATAAATATTTGTATGGCATTAGAGAATTATTCTTTTGTCTCAATCCTGTCCCACGAGTTATTTCCCGATAACTAATGAACTTCCCGAAGTTTATAGCTCTCAAATATTTGAGCTGGTACAAAAATCAACATTCAATTTGTCATTGTCATTTACCATCCAGATATACTCACGATAAATATTAAGCAGGCCTCTTTAAAGATTATCCGCCTTTTTTCAGCTCGCCTGAAATATTAATCATTGACCAAAATAAACTTGGGCTCACAAAAAACACAATATTGATTCAAACTTTATTACAATCTGATATCTCAAATTTAGTCGGATCTTCCTTAGCAAGGATGTGATACCATGTTAAATGTAGATTGAATTTCTATCAGATTTAGTGAAATGAATATCTTTATATTTTAAAATTGAATGGTTACTAATCTCTGATTTATATATGCAAATTTAAATCAGAAATGTTGATCTTTATACCAAATGTGGAAGTGGTGAAAGTTTAGTATTTACAAATACTAAATAAGATAAGATTATCAAATTTTATGTTTCAAGGCAGATTGACTCAAGGTAATAAATATTCTTTCAATGGGTATGCCCTTGAATGGACATCTCTCCACATGATGGAGACACTTCTATTTAGGTCATGTCCTCAAATATGCAACACATTACAAAGACGAAACCCGATCATAATTGGGATTAGTCAAGATTGCATTCTTAACTAAATTAATTTACACGTATGAGATCAGCAAACATGAGAGATTAATTAGACTTAATCTAATTCAATATCATTTGCAATCAATAAACATAAAACATTAAGTATTCACAATTAATATGTACGAGTAGATTTGCCAATATATTTGGATTTATAATCATGATCTGGTATATGAATGATGGACATTTTTTCAATCTATGTATAAATATCATTCATGTATCTGACCATAGTTATCATACTTTCCGCAAAGAATTACACAAGTCTCCTCAACTCAAAGATTGAAAAAACTTTATTTTTGTTCACTCAAAAATCAACTTGCACAAATTAAAGTAAAGTTTGAACTTGCACAATTTCACCACAGTTTTCTTGCAATGCATAAAAGATAAAATTATAGAATTAGCCCTCTTGTATTTATAGGAGAGAGGATATGAGAAAAACATGGAAAACTAACTACCTAGGATTGACATAAATACCACATTACAATCCTTCGTAATGTGATTACATATAACAAGATGTGTATTTACAAATTTTTACTTTACATGTGAGATTACATGTGTAATTGAAATTGTATTCTTTACATGTAACTTGTCAAAATTAAATGTACAATGAAAAGTAAACTACGTGTCCGATGAGCTACGACTCCTATTGCATTAATTTATATCAAAGAGGTCTTCATGTCACCAAATTATCAAGTGTTGGAAATTTTCAAATGTGTGCATGGGTGGGAACATCTATAGAAAATAACACTTTGACATCTTCATTTGATGGAATAATTGATTCCATTATCACCCATGAATGAAAACTTTTCATGATTCGGTTCCTCTGCCACATTCTTGGAATCAATCTTAAAAGTGTTATAATATTTATGAAACTTGAGTTCCATCTTTTTCGTATGCATGATGGTTGGCCCTTTTGAATTGGATGAGCAGTTGTAGCACTAAGATGAAAGACCAAAACATCACGACATCAAAAATTGTTGACATTAGCTACATATCATTCTCCATGAAGTTCATGTTTAGATTTTGAATCTTCATAGATCGTGTGTGCAAACCAAGCTTCAAACAAGGTTGAAACGAAAAAAAATTCTTTTTTATGGACCATGGTTGGATTTCATGGATTTTGGGATGCACTCCATATTTGACTGCAACTATAATTCAACTTTTAATTATTTATGTACAGTTGAACCAAAAACTTCCTATAACATGGGAAATATATGAAAATTTAAGTAAAATTGTGGTTTTTGAAACCAATTACACTTTGGATTGCATGTTTTATTGAATATGCAGTTCATTTTGCAATCGGGTTAAAACTCCCCAAGTGCGCTCCAAAATTTTTTTACAACAAAGGTAAAACTTGAGTATTTTTTGATAATTTGGATGCAATTGTGAATTTGACTACATGTAGAAAATTGTGTCCTTAATGTAAAAATGTCCACTTTGGGAATGATATAAGTGGAACTTTTGGACATGATTGCATATTTGACTACATGTAACTGAACATGTAGTTGGTGTAAATATCTTCAATTTGGATGAACTTAGCAAGGATATTTTTGGGGAAGTTACACTTTTGATTACATATAATAGTACATGTAATGGGTCACAAAGCTCCCAATTTTGGAATTGTAGAGGATTGAAAATAAATTTTTGGGGGGAACTTCTAAGGTGTTCATGTATTTGATTACATGCGACAAAGCATGTAATGGCTATAGAAAGTTCTAACATTAAAGAATGGGGGTATGAAAATAGGTTTTTAAGGGAGGGTCAAACTTTAAATTTTGTGAAGGGTTGCATTCAAAAGTTCTTGCAATTAGGCATTGAACTCTTGATTTGGGACATTATCAAATCATTGTTCATGATGGGTAGCCAATGATGATTTTTACAATGGTATGTATATCCAAATTTTCAAATACAACTATAACTTCTTATTTCATGGAGACAAAAGAGAATTTTTGACTTCTCATGTATAAAGTAATTTATGGGTACAGTAGAAAATTATGGGAAGTTCTTAGTTGGAATTGTGCATATGTTTTGGTCTATAAATAGCTTGGCCATTTGGAAGGAAATATGGGTTGCAATTACATAGAAAAATGACCATGTTTTTAACAAAAAAAAATGGTCATAAAAAATACACATGCAAACCATTTTTAGATAAAATTCCCAATGAAAACCCTAACAGAGGTAAATATGGAAGAAAATAGAGCCAAAAACATCAATCTCAATGTATAGCAATCACATCTTTGGCCAAACGTGATTAAAAAGATCATGCTTTTCAGAAAAAACAACCTTAAAAATTACGTTTTTAGCCAAAAATGGCATTAAAAATGATAAAATTAGTCACTTTTTTGTCAAAAACATTTTTAAAAAAGAAAAAATTTCCATGCTAAATCATATTTTTAACAAAAAAAAAACAAGTGAATGCATGTTTTATGCAAAAAAGACTCAAGAAAAGAGCATGTATAATCATGTTTTTTCAAAAATAAAAATGACCCCAAAAAATGGTCATGAAAACCATCAAATGCAAAAATGATCCTACCATGAATGCTCATACCTAGTTTATGTGGAAAAATTATGGCAAAAATGGCTTTAATAATCTAAACTTTGTCTCAAAAATGTTGGAAAAGATGTCCACAATTACAAACAAAAGAGAAGACCAGGCACTTGATAGTGAAAAGAGAAAATTATCATTTTTAAAACCAAAATGTGCAGAATCATGGTGTGCCAAAAAGTGGCGATCTGAAAAATATGTAGTTCTAAAATGCCTCAAAGAATTTCAAAATCTATTCCAACTTTTTTCCCACCCATCCTGATACTAAATGAAAATAATTAATACCTTTATAATTCCTACTATATCTTTCAATACCAACCTTATATGGTCATCTTTAAAACATCCCGAAAATGTGTTTTTGGCATGTTCTTATGTGTTTTTTACTTCAAGCATGTAGCTGATGACTTTTTTTAAACCAAAATTTGATGTAATGAAAAGGGTTTCTTAAGAATGTTCTTAGTTTTTCATAAATGTAAGTTTTGTCAAATTACAAGTTCAGTAAGTAATTATTACTTATTTTCTAATGGAGTTAGCTACAATGTGTTGATTGACATACTGGTTGAAAAATAGCTATAACTTTCAAACCGTATAAGATTTGTCAAATCCAAAAGATGCATCACATTCTATGCTTCGACTAGTATAAGAAACAAATAAGAAAAACTTAATTTTGATTTTTTTGAACTAGTTAAGGTGGTCAGACACATGAGTTTTTTTGTCTGAAAAAGTTTTGGTAGAAAATTCATATTTAATTATTTATTTGGAATAAAAATACCCAAAAATATGTGTCACATTTGAGAATTAGTCTATTTTTTATATCTATAATTCTATTAAAAAATATTATCATTTGATTTTGATTAAGGTGGTCAGACATACACCTACTTTTTATTTTCACCCTGAAATTTTTGTAGTACTGCATTAAAATCCAAACTTTTGACCAATCAATTATTTTTTTCTCCAGATAAGGCCTAGTAGTTTAGAAACTGCATTCAATTTCCTACATATTATTTTCTTACAACCTTTTGATATAAAGTACATAACCACTTTAGAATTATGTGTCAAGTTGACATAACCCTAATTTGTTGATTTTTCACTACCACTTAAGGCCATAGTTTGGTACACCATGTTATATTTTTTCATTTCAAAATATATTGAAAGTATTATATTAGTTTATTTAATATATATTTATTTTAAAATAATAATAATTAGATGTTTATTTAAATTATGATTACTAATAAAAAGATATATTGATATTTTACAAAGAAATAAATATAATGTCTTATGATGGAAGATTTGTCTAATTTTGATATTGCAAGTATCAAAGGCACAAGTATGTGCCTATTATTTTTAATTGGCTTGTGAGATTGGTGATCTCTGTCTGACCAACATGGCTAAGCTTAAGGAATCTCTATAGTGTTAGTATGTGATATTGAAGTAATCTCCATCTGACTGACATGCCTAAGATTCTCATTGTCTCTATAATGTCAGTATGTAAGATTGATATAATCTCCATCTAATTGATATGCTTGAGATTTGTGTGGTAGAATATTTTGATGATGTCAACATATGCATATGTGATTGGCCTTGGATAGAGGATGTCCCATCCAAGAATAACCTGAGTGGAAGCACTCCATGAGAAGAGGGAAAAATAGCTAAGGGTTAGGAAGCCCAATTTGGAGATGTCATTAAGGTTGGGATTAAATTAGAGGGTAGAATATTATAGTTATATATGTTATTGTTATGATTCTAACCATTATTTTGTAGGTTTTACTTGTCCCAACATAACCCTAATAGTGGGGAGATTACATATATTGCCTCTTCTTCAGTTAGAATGGAACAACACCAAGCTTGAGGAGAATTTCAAGTTGTACCACCTTTGGGTGAAAATATTTGAGCTTATCGTATTCAATTATGCCAAGATATCCATGTATTGATGTAACAAAGAGATGAAATTATCTCTTTCCTTTGAAGTGCAACATTTTCCAATCTTTACCATTTTCTGATCAACTTCCCTAGATTATCTTTCTCATATTACATAGTAGAGGTGGTCCCTAATTATTGTTTCTTCTTAACATATATGTCATGCTTGTTAAACTAATTCTCTAGAGAAACTAAACCTTTAGGAAATTTATTTCTCTTTAATTGAATGAATTCTTCTCTATTTTCATGATCAATATATGGGACTGATTATCTAGATTATGACTTGTGGCCCTCAAAGTAGAGCTCATCAAAATTTTACTTTGTTCATGGAAACTAATGATCTATTTTTCATCATTAAACACTTGTTAGTTGTCTGACTTGTCAAGAACACTTGGCAAAAAAATAATCTCAATCTAATATAGATTATCAATGAAATCCTTGTGAGGATTCAACAAGGTGGATGACACCGTAAGAGATTTGACTTTGTCATTATACCCCCTTAAGACTATAGAGATGTTTAAAGTATTAAATGACCCATTGTGATCCCATACCAAGTTGTAGTAATGTATTATCTTTCCATTTCTTGTTTGGTATTGATTACGGACTTTACACACCACCAATTTGGCATCACCTTCGGCGCGTAGATTTTTAATTCCTTTCTTGTGTGTTATTTCAATGGTCAACAAAAAGGATTCATATTCATTTGTGTTATTGGTATTGTTGAAATACAATTTGAAGGAAAAGGGAAAGAACTCACCTTTTGGAGATGTCAAATTTATCCTACACCAGATCCTAGAGATGCACAGTTAGCATCAAATTCCAACATCCAAAACTTATTGAAACTACTAGTACTTACTTTCTTCTATAGAGTTTTCGGTAGGACATGTAGCTTTTTCAACCATGGTGGAAGATTTATCTTCAAACATGATGAAAGATTCATTAGAACTACAATATGTCTCTTGATCCTCACTTACATCAGAAAATCTATTAGTATCAGAGAAGTAGGAAGAACCTTTTGATCCATTAGTCCAATATTGCACAAATTCTAAAATTTCACCAACATGAAGGTAGTGACTTTTGATTCCTAAATTTGAGCATGAGGTTCATCAGACTTAACCATTGTGTACTTGGTCTCCCTCTTAGGAAGTAGCTTGACATGTTCATATTGAGTTTTCCCCCTACCTCCTTACAAAATTTGTGCCCAAGTAACATTCCATAAGAAGAAAGAATATCTGCGACAAATATGGTCATCTTAGTTTTGTTTTCTAGAAAGGATGCAAATGCAAATTGTGCATCTTTTATTTGACCTTGGGGGGAACTTTCTTATTTTCTATAGAATTGTAGTTTCTAAAATTTTTTATTAAGGTAATGGCCAATGCATCTACCGCTTTGGATGGCATGATGTTGTTAGAGGCACCAGAACCAATGACACAATTACTAAGCTTCAAATCATTTATTAGTAAAGAAATATAGGAAGGCTCTAACTTCCTAGGAATGGATGATGGAATAGTAACTAGGCTATTGGGTAGATTTTTAGGTACAGAGACAATAGTAAGAGTTTGTGTGGGTTGGGATTCCACAAAAAACTTAGTTAGCCTTTCTAGCTAATATAGATATTGTTAAAGGTATTCTATCTCAAACATCTACATTTAGCTTTTTTGGTATGATCTACAATGTCAAAAGCTTGGAAAGAAATTTTCAAAGAAGATGAGAAAATTTTAGTCTTGGGTTTTTGATTTGACATAATGGGTTTGGGTGTACCTGCAAAAACAAGAGGAGGAGGAGGTGTACTTAGTTTTTTATTGCATCCTTAGGAAGGGTAGGAAATGATGATTTCCTTTTTGCAATGATGACAGGAATCTTCATGTTGTATTTTACTTTTTTTGGCTCATCTCCTTAAGGATCTAACTATTTTTTGAAATATGTCATAACTGCACATTATCGAGAAAATTGCTTCCTAAGTATCAGTATCATCATAGTGTACATACCTAATGCTAGATTCACCAGCTACTCCATCACTTTCATTATATATAGTAGCAATGTGCTCTAACTGATAATATTTTGGTAAGGTATTAGCTTGATCATTTTTCAAAGTAACCTGTAGCCTAGTTTCCTAGCAAAGCTTCAAGTGCAAGCCTCTTTGGAGGAGGGGGAAGCTTTGCTTGATTTTTTTTTGCATGGTTATGAGAAGCATTATGATACATCCTCCTTGGGATGTCCTTCTATGGGGAAGCAAGAGAACCTTTAGATATTTTTTTTTAAGAGAAAGTGACTCACCTTGTTAGATTTTGTAACATAGGGTCTATATTGCTTGAAGTTGAAGCCTCATGGAAGAGGTTCCCCTTCGATTAGTCCTTGCAAATTTTTCCATCCATGATAAGGTAATTCTCAATATCTATTGTAAGAGTTTGAGCATTAGCTAAGCTTGTAGGAATAACTCTTCCCAACAAGAAGATATATTTGGGAAGTTGAGCATTAGTGAAGAAGCATTTGAGATTCTTAGCATTGGGTTGAGAATAGGTTGGAATCCGATTTGCCAATTTGGTAAATTTGGGAATGAGTTCTCGCATGTTGTCATGCTCATTCTTCTTAATTTGAGTAAGTTGAGAATGAAAAGATCATATTTTTCAAGCTTGAAATGTGCTTTAAACTAAGTATACAATGAAATCCAATCAATGATTTCTCTAGGAGCCAAATTGTAGATTCAAATTTGTAAGGTCTTGATAAAGAACCTTATAGGAACATCTAGATGTTAAATGCCCAACACACCACATGCAATATAAAATTCTTCGATGAACTCATTAGTGTGATGGTTCCCATATCTATATAACTTGGAAATTTTCTTTCAGGAACCTTGTGGTAATATGTGCAAAGGCAAAGCAAGATTCAAAAGACCAAAAGTCGCAACCCGCAGGCATGTAGGAACTAGAACAACTATCTTTGAAGATGTTGAAGTTGAACTTGAAGGCTTCATAGAATTCAATGGAGATAAGAAGACAATTGAATTTTCACTTGTAATAGGGTTCTTCTTGGACAGTGGAAAACTGGTAGTTCTCTTGATGCATGATGCGGAGTCAGATGCAGGAGCATCATGCATCAGTAAAAAAAAAATGTGGAAGATTTGTATGTTGGTTTTCTTGTCCCTATTGAGGTGGAAGCTTATGGTGAAGATGAAGATGGTTCTATATTTTTCTTTTGACATCAAAGTGTGGGACACACTTTTCTATCTACCAAGGGAGTCTGATGCAGGAGCATCTTGCATGGGAAAATTAAATTATTAGAAAAAAAAAAAGAAAAAGAAAGAGGCAAAAAAAAAAAAGAAAAAAAAAAAAATTGTGGAGGAGAGAGAAAGTGACGAAAAAGGAAGGAAAATAATCTAAAATAGAAAAATAGGAAAAAAGGAGAAAAGAGGAATTTCTATTTTCAAGGTGCATGGGTGGCATAAATAGAAAATAATAAAAATAGTTGTCATTCCATTAATCGAGGTGTGTAGGTGGCATCTTAGAAGTTTGTGGAAAGATCCTTAAATCATGTATTTAATATTTTTTGGGTGCTTAGTTGTATTTGGGTGGGAATTTAATATTTATTTAAAAGTAGTTGTATTTACCTTTTATCCCACATTGGTTGTGTTTGTAATGTCTTGGGTTAGAAGTGCCTATTTAAGCAAGGCTTATTATCATTTGTAATCAAGTTGGAGAAATAGAAGCTTTTCAAGTGTAAGCTCTTCAAGAAGAAGCTCTTTGGATCTAATTTCTTGTAGAAGCTCTTAGAGAGAAAATATCTCTTATATTGTAAGAATTTGGAGTCCTTTCATTTGGAGGATATTGTAATGAATTTCAAGTATTAATGGATGCTATATGAAGTATTTTGTCATCTCTGTCTCCATCTTGTTGCATTTTTTTTGTTGTGACTTGGCACGGGTGTTGTGGCCCGTCATCACCTCTTAAGAGGGGCTTTGATAGTGAGGAGATCATGAGCTACTCATTTCAACTATATTAGTTATAGAACTTTAGAACCTTCTCATTCAAATTTGTAGTGAGGGTTATAGCTCACAAATTTTACTCGTCAAGTAGCCTAAATAGTCTTTTGTGTATTGCAATGGATCAAGCATGGAAATT
The DNA here is from genome assembly GCA_028749045.1 of Cupressus sempervirens. Lineage (NCBI taxonomy): Eukaryota > Viridiplantae > Streptophyta > Pinopsida > Cupressales > Cupressaceae > Cupressus > Cupressus sempervirens. Next base: position 371,929,844 of record CM053789.1, on the reverse strand, counting down.
AGTGATGAAAGATCATGAATATGATCTTGACAAGCTTCAAAGACTACAATTGGCATAAAATCTGGCATCCTTCAAGAAAGAAAAGAACTCAATGTGTAAGTTTGGATCCCTCATTATGTGTATTTTATGTTATATACAGAGATATTTTCCTAGTATTGGTGATAATGTTTGGGAACAAAAAAACTAGTGACAAGAGAAATAAGCAAATACATTACTCAATTAGGAGAAAATTTTGAGAATTTCATGAATACTTATTTTGAGGAATTCAAGAAAAGAACGAAGATAAGGATGAGAATACCTAAAGAATTGGTAACTAGGTATTACAATAATATATGTTTTCTTGTAGATACAAATAATACTTTTTTATAGGTACTAAAGCCAAGGAAAGCTTGGTTACAAGGTTTTGATTATGAAATTGGCAATGACTTAGTGAATGCAAACATTTTTGCATTATTGAAAGAAGAAATAGACACAGAGGTTGAATCTTTTGGAAAATATAAGGAAGTTAAGGCCAGAATAACTGTGAATATTAAGATAGCTTCTAAGGAGAAGAAAAGGAAAAGAATGATTAAATACCTAGAGGCAAAACTTGGCACCCTACATAAAGGCAAGGAAACACTACAGATTACACAAGGTCTTGGAGAAGATGAAGAGAAGGGTAGTGATGATGAGGAAGATGAAGAAGAAGGGAACAAGGGTAAAGTCCTAGTTGTCTCCATCCCACCCAAGAATAAGGCTAGAAGAACTAAAATGAAGCTAGTGGTGACACCCCTCTCTCCTCCAATACAAACTAAGCCAAGGACCAGGGAAATTACTAGTGCTAAGTAGGTTGCAAAATGAAGAGTAGTAGAGGCAACTGAGCCCAGTATATCTAAACCAAAGAGAAGGAGATTGATCAAAGGACCACCCGAAGGGTGAACTAAATCTATTGATGAGGTATGTACAAATCTTAAGGAAAATTCACCAAGTTGTGGTGCCAGAAAGATGACACACAACATTTTATTTTCAAATTTACAATAGCATGCACGTGCTAAAGCACATGCGTGCTTTTTTAAACTAATATTTATGGGGTGTAACCCACAGCCCATATCTTTTTTTTTGTTTCTTCTTGCTTGTTTCTTTCTCTACCCCCAATAGCGCAGATGATTTTTTTAGAACGTCCAATATTTTCTCTCTCCTCCTCCTAAAAATGCCTCCTCATCGTTGGAGATCAAGATCGAGATCATCAAGTATGTTTTCTACTCATTTTTTTGCATTGTTTTGTATGTTTTAGTATTGTTTTGTATGTTTTTTTAGTTTTGCTTCAAATTTGTTTATTTATTTTAAATGCAATAGGTTTCTTATCAAGAAATGTGAATAATCAACCACCAATACCCTAGCCTGATCAACAAAATCAAAATAAAAACCCTCCACAAGATCAAAATGAAAACCCTCATGACGAAAAGAAAGAACTTCTGCAACCTCCATTGATTGAAAGACCTCCTCCTAGCACCCAAGACAATATAATGAATGAAATAGAAAGGAGGAAAAATGAATTAGAAGCAATCATTGGTAGGTTTAAATCTTGCGAGAAAACTAATCCCATGAGAGCACAATTGGCATCCTCCCTTGAGTCCATTATGAGCCATGTAGCTTCTGTTAGTGGTCAGTTGGATATTTGGCATGTTAAGAGAGAAGAAAAAAGAAGATATTATACAAAAAAATTATCCTATAAAGATGTAAGAAAAAAGAACATAGCGAAAGGTAAGATGTGTATTGTTTAAAAATCTAGAAGAACAAGAAACTATTAAACATACAACTAAAATGTTCCCCATCCACTGGTACATACATGATGATATTAGAAATAAATTTTGGGATAGATGGTGGATGGTCTTTGATGTCCCTCCCTGCAATAATTATGAGTTTCCAATGTATTTATTAAAGAAATTGTATTGTGAATTTGTCCTTAGGGATATCCCCAATTATTTTGACATGTTAGATTCTTAGGGTAGAGGTGGAGAGACATCATTTGAGAGGTTGGGGGTATGTCATGACCTAATGCAGTGCCTGTTATCAAGCCATAGGGTGAGCATGTCATTATCCCTTCAATTGAGAAGGAACATGTAGAGACCAGTACTCTAGGGACTATCAATGCTTTGACACATACCCTCATTCATTGTATCAATCCATTACTTCAAGAGGAACCTTCTCCATGCTACGGTCACATGTGTATGTCATGTGGATCCTTATGCACATTTGGCAGCCACGTTGGAGACACTATACATGATGGACTAGTCATTGATGAGCTCTTGAGTGACACATTTGGCATTGACACATGGGTGTACATTATAGTTATAATAAACTAATTTCATCACATTTTGTGTGTAAAGTGAATGACTAATTAATTAGCATGTCTTGACAATGTTCAAAATTTAGGGTGAGAGTGTTGATGGCCCTAGTAGAAATTCCACTGCCCCATTTTACATCTCATCAACAAATAAATAGGTATGTATCAATTTAATCATTTAAATTAATACATATATTTATTAAGTAATCATATAAAGGATTGACAAAAAAAAAAAGTAACTGTGTGCATTAGTTCTCTACTAAACCATCGACATTCATAAGAGACTCTGAGCCTAGGCATCATATGAGCTTCATAGAGGTACATTTGTTTCATGTTAATTTAGTTCACTTGATTATATTATATTCTATAAAAAAAATGTAAATTATATTATATGATTTATAGTTTTTAACGTCCAAGACTCCTCCTCATCTTTTCCAGTCCATTGATCGTGGAGTTATTGCCATGAAAACTAGTTCAGAGCCATTGACTTAGGTATGAAAGAGTTTTCATAGTTTTAGTTGTTGTTTATAATAATTAGTATTGAAATTTCAAATGGTATTTATAAGTATGATCGAGTGATTATATTGATTGAATTTTTGTAGGGCCTTGTTACTCTTGATCATCCATGAGCCTTTGAGGTCGATGCACAGAGTGACTATTTGATGGTCGTAAGAAAATAATTAATTTTGTGTATATATTTTTTATTTCAATGTATAATAATTATTGATTCATATTCTCTCTCTCTCTCTCTCTCTCTCTCTCTCTCTCTCTCTCCCTCCTTCCCTCCCTCCCTATGTCTCTCACTATCCCACCCCCTCCCATCCCCCCCCCTGTCACCCTCTCTCTATCTCTAATTCACCCTCTCCCATCCTCTAGTCTTTCTCTCCCTCTCCCTACTCTCTCTCTCCCTCCCCCCATCCCACTCTCTCCCCCCCCCATCTCTCTCTCCCCTATCCTACCCTCTCTCCCATCTCTCTCTCTCTCTCTCTCTCTCTCTCTCTCTCTCTCTCTCTCTCGCTCTCCATATCCCACCCTCTCCCAACTCCTACTCTCTCCTCATCCTCTACTCTCTCTCGCTTTCTACCCTCTCTCACTCTCTCCTTCCCTCTCTATTTAAATTCAAGCTTACAAAGTGTATGCATGCTACATAAGCCTAAATTAAAAAATGCTTTAAATAGTGCATGCGTGTATGTGGTATTTAAAGCTTTGGATTCTACCAAGCCTAAGGCTTAGATTTTCCTTGGGATCCAACCTAAAGGTTTGGAGTCTCTAAACTGGTCTAAGACATATTTTATAGCAAGCATACAAAAAATGATTGATTTTTCTTGTGTGCTCTCCTTCAAGTTTCCTCGTGGTTGAGTATTGATAAAATCAGGTTACATGATACTGTAGATCTCTATGTTATCTATATAACCATATAATTTATTTGAAATATGAACTATTTCAAGCCTTTCAACTATAATTCATTTTAACTATATGTCTATTTTCTCTCAAAAATTATGTACTAATTGGGGTGTAGATTTTAGTTCATTCATCAAATTTTGCAACAACTTAGATTTTTGGAAACTAGACTCCATTCTACACACTTCGAAAAAAAAGAAGTTTTGATTTTAGATTAGTTTTTAATCATTTATAGGGGGAGCACACAAATATTTCATATTTTTTAGATGTGTCCAATTACAAAATTCATTAAAAAAGATACACATTATAAAATTACCCAAAAAACACTATGTTATGTTTTTTTCTGAAAAAATAATACCACTTTCTGTGGCCCCATTTTTCGAGGACCTAAAACTAAACCATTTTGAAAAGAAATAAAAAGGTTTAGAAACTAGATTCAAAGCACTACTACTTTTTTTTTGGTCATATCTTAAAATTTTGAGCATAAGTATCTTCAAATTCTTGTCAAAGTTTAGAAATTGTTGATTTCAGGAAAAAAAAGTGGCCACTTATACCCCCCCCCTTGGCACCACAACTTTGTGCACTTACCCCTTAGAAGATTTTCAAGATTATCCAGTTTTAGATTTTTAAAATATGACACATTGGATAATACAGATAGAACAAGAGTTGAGGAGGCTATGATAGATACGATTTCAAATCATAAGTTAGCTTCAAATTAAGTTGAGCAGAAAATACCCACATATTTATATGATAGACTTGAAAGAAGGTGACAGTAGACAGAAGTGGAAGAGAAAAATGATAAGAACTAACACTTTAGTCAAGGTTATGCTTGATCTATCTCAAGATCAAAAGGAAACATTTTTGGAGAAGTACATGAACATATTTGTTCTGAAGTATATAATTTTTATGATATTACAAAACAAAATTGAATTTGTAGCATGGCAAGACGAATTGCTTTGGAAAACCATTTTTGGGTTGTTTACTGAGGCAACAAATACAAAGAAAGGAATTGAGACTATGACCATTGAAGATGATCATAGTAGTGGAGAAAGATCAGGTGTTCTGAGTCCACAAGGCATCATGTCACCAATATATGTTGACACCCTAACACTCCCAAGGTGAGAAATCAAGGTTTACAGAGACAATTAAAGAGATAGAGATAGAGATAAAGGACACATGTATAGAAAGTGAAATTGTGTTAGCACCTCACATTGAGGTAAATAAATAAGTGATCAAAGTTGAACATAGTGCAACTATTATTTTCTCAAGCATCGATGCACCAACACGACTGAGTGGTGAAACCCCCTCACCAACTCCCAAAGTAGTGTCGAGCAACAACACTCTTGCACCAAGTAAAGGTAAATCAATAAAAGACACATCACTAGATATTGAAGTTAGTATGGATGAAGTAATTGAAATGCCACAATTAGGTTTGGCAAATCTTAAATTAGAGAAAATAATTTTTCTACAAGAAATTTTGGCAAAGAAGAAGAAGCAAGAAGAACTAAGGTGAGAGCATAAACACAAGAAGGTTTTATATGATGTTAAAAACATTTTGGTTGAAGCTTTTGATATTCAAAATTTTGATGGTAAAGTACACAACTTATAAATATTGTTGAACAAGCAAATTTTGGTGATATAGAATCCAATGAGAAACTCATGGATTGGTTAGGAAGAATATTTGAGAATAAGGTTGTGGATAAAGTTTCTACAATGATTGTCGAGTAGAAAGCTCAGTTACAAGAGCAATTATAGAATATGATAGAACTTATACAGAAGGTACAACATTTTGTCAAATGTGCAGAGATGTACAAATAAAATTTAGGACTATGAACAAAATCTTCATTTTCTGATCAAGGAAAGTGGCAAGAAGAAGGAGCAGGTAACTTCCATTATTTGTGTTGCTGCTGCAAGTTTAGGGAAGCGTACCAATGAAGAAATTATTTCTATAGGGGGATCAAGTAAAAGAACTAGGAAGAGCTCTAGAAAAGGGTAGTGGAAGCTATTGGTGATTCAGCTACTGATACCATCCAAAGCACTACAGAGATCGGTAAAGAGGTAGTCAAAATGATAAAAGAGCTGCAATAGCAGCTTCTAGTGTCTCTGGTTTTTGATCTCTATTTTTAGTGTTGGTCCTGGTTATTGGTTGGTGGGTTTGGTTATTTCATCTAGTTTTTGTCTGTTGTTAAAACTAGGTTCCAGGTCCTCGTAGAACTTGGGTTCAATTTATGGTCCTTTTTTGTGGTTTCAAGTCCCTATAAAACCTGATTTTGCTACTGTTTTAACTGCAGGTTTCAGGTTCATGCAAAACTTGGTTGTGCTTCATGGTTTATCTTTTTCCTTTCTATTAAAGGGTTTCAAGGCCCCTTCAAAACCTATTTTTACCTTAATCTAAAACATTCAGCAACAAATTCAATAGATTCAAACTAAGATGCAAAGATCAAGTAACATTATTCCACAATCAGCAAAATCCAATATAGAACACTATAATAAGTTATTGAATGCTCAAGGAAAATTGGTTGAGCTCCAAGAAAGTAACAATAACATGAGATCCAAATGTATCTCTATTCAAGATATGTTAATACCTCATTTAGAGGTCATTCAAATGGAAATACAATCAACCTAGGATCTTATCAAAGAAGATCACAATCTTTCAGTGGCTGATAGCTGGATTGACTTAGCAAAATAGTTATAGTTGTAGAATCACATTTTGGAGGTAGGAAGAACCACTTGGGATCATGCACTTTCCATGATCACTTGAGTTCATCAAACATTCACTAATAAATATGGTTTGCTTGCACCCATTCAACCCCAACAGTCATGACAAGAGTGTCAAAAAAAAGGGGGAATGATTGTCATGCAACAATGAATGATTGGCATGATGCAGATAAATTAATAAAGGAGGAATTGACAAATGAATGGGAAATAAAGTGTAGAGTTCATAAGGAAAACATGGTATGACATTGTGATATCAGACTATTTAGATAATGTGGATAAGTATTAATTTATACATTCTTTATTCATTATTCATTTGGTATGAGTCACAGTTTTGAAGTTTTACATTATACTAATTCATAAGACTTGGGGGGAGTACTCATATCAAATTGTATTTTTAATGATGTAATCATGACAAAGTATTTTTCACACTAATATCAAAGGGAGGGATTGTTGGTATTCTAGCTATGTTGTCTATTCGTATCAAACACTTAGTCATTTACTAGGCAGAGTCAGACAGTCATCATTGCGAGCACACTATTCTATATAGGCTGAATCATGTATATAAACTTGTATATACCAAGGTCTATAGGAGTCAAGCAAGTATGTGGTCATCAAGTAACTTTCTATACAAGATGAGTTTAACACCTACCGATCAGCTCAAGCATATGGGTGTCGAGTTACATAGTAAGTGTCCAGCAGAGTACAAACCGAGCATCAACAGCATATTGAGTATTAGAAGTAGTAAGTGCCAAAAAATGTGGAGATTACATACAAGTTAGTAATGATAGAAACTTTGAGGTAAATAATTTTCAAGCTAGCATGGAAGGAACAACTAATATTTTTAGAGGTTGTTATAAAGAGTTTTACATGTTTGTGGCATGGATCATAGATCCCTATGTTATTTGATCAATGATTCAGATAAAGAGGAAAAATATGAAAGCATTGAGAAAACTCTTTATTTAAATAGAGAATATTTTAACCTAGATGATATGACGGTGATAAGGAAAATAGTTGCAGATAGTGTGACAGGTGAGGAGTAATATGTGAATGGTGAAGTGAAGGATCAATATCATATCAAAAGTCAAGTAGAGGTTTTATGTTATCTCGTGGAAAAAAAAGTGACCTAATCAGTGTAGTGAAAGGGAGGAAAATCCTTATTAGATAAGAAGAGAGGATCAATTTACAAAGGGAACACACAAAATCATCTTGCAGAGCATATCGAGATTCAAGTACTGAATTAGGGTAAATCTCTTAACAAAGTGGTCTTAATAGATCTTTGTAAATATCCTAACAAAGTCCTTACTTTATTGTAAGTGTTAAATCCTCTAACAAGGTGAGACCTAATAGTCTCAAAATATTTTAATAGGGAATACCCTTCACAACATAGATCATATATTATGGTCAAACATTGTAACCCTAATAGGTTAACTTTATTACTACAGTAGTGAAGATTTGTGGGTGTCATTGCCACCCTAGTTTTACCTTCACCTTGGAGAGTTTTTGGGTAACCAAATATTGTTTTTTGTGTCTATTTTCATACATGTGATAGATTAGATTTACATGTTACAACAAGTTTACTCTTACAAGTTTGACATGAATAAGAAAACTAGTGAATGCATGAATGAATTGATGAAATAAGAAAGTGTTTAAGATTCTAATCCACCACCCCCCCCACCTAGTATCTTGTTATCATGTTTATACTTCCATCAATAAATAGATATATCAGAAATTAAGAATTTAGAATAGAAAGAAGAACCAATAAAGCTACTGAGTACAGAAGAAATTGAAGAGGAAGCAATGGTTCCTGATGAGCCTATTGTTATCATAGAAGTAGAGAATAAAAGTACAAGAGAGGATATAGAAGCTTTAAATAAGTTGTGAAAGACAAAAGAGAATCTTTATAAGTGCAAGTTGCAAGAAATTTGCTTAGTATGACATAGGTGGGAGCAACCATTTGAAGAGAAAATAAAGAGAAATGGATGACAAAGAAGAGGAAATTAACAATAGAGAAAAATTTGTAATATTAAAGAGGACTTATGCCAAACTTAATCATGAGGAAAGGAAGTTATATACAAAAAAGGATGGCTAGAGAGAATAGATCAATTAAACACATTAGAAGACAAGAAAAGAACAAAGATTGTGAAAAGGAGAATAAGGGCATTCTCCCATTGATTAATTGAAGTTAATATTGACAAAAATAAATGAAGCACAAAATAACTAAAAACATTTATGAATGCAATAAAAATTATCAAAATAACCAAGAAGGAATTGAGTGCAAAGTTGTAGAAAGGAACTGACAAAGATATATTAGCTAAAGCTATGAGAGTCCTATCGATGAAGAAGAACAAACTAAAAGATACAATAAAAGAAGGTTTAGAATTTATGAGGATGATTCCAATGGTAAGTGATGCTAGTTACAACAAAATATTCTTATTAGTTGTCACTTTACATCAATCTCATTCAGTAGAAGATAAAAAAGAAATTTATTTTTTTAAGTGCACTATCAATAGTAAATGCTACAAATATCGTTGATCAAATAATATAGGTAAAGTGAAATATTTCTAGCATTACAAGTTTGCAAGATCATTGGAATAATTCTTTGATGAGTATAACTACTAAGATGAGTTATATCCAGTAAGCTACATTAGGATAGCAATAAGTTTTGTTTTTATGCTTTAGCATTGTTGTCAAAGGGGAAGAGATTATATATGGAAGATATTGTATATATGAGAGATGTGTATTGAATATTAAACACCACAATAGAAATGTTGAGTTTATGTATTAAGCAAGTTTTGGAGTAAGTGATGGAATGCGATGAGTGAGTTTTTTCACCAATTCCAAAGGGGGAGATTATTACTTTGAAAAAATCCTAGACACCTATAGTAAAGATTTTAAAGTGGTGTTGTCATTTATAGAAAAAAGATTAAATGATTAAGGAAGATAAGTATGTTATACTATCAAAATTCAGAGTGTTCTCAGAACACTATAAGGTTTAACTAATTAGAAATGACAAGACGTTATAGGCATAACAAAGAGGAAAAGTCAAATATGGTTTACAAAAGAATCTAGGAACCGTAATTAGGTCATAGAGTGAAAAAGGAGGTACATAAAAGAGATGAGAAGAAATATAAGGACACACACACACACACATACATATATATGTCTATATATATAATGTGTGTGTGTGTGTGTGTAGATAGATTTTGTTAGAAATATTTAGAATAACTGAGAGGGGGGGGGGGGGAGAATTAATTACTCAAGGTCTATGTGTACCACTTGAACAATTAAACAATTAAACACTACATTGTTCTGATTATTCTACATATCATGTTAAACCTCAATCACTACTATAAATTTTTCATCAACTTAACTAGAATTGCATAATGAAAACATTATCAAATTAAAACATTCATTATAGTTTGACATTAATATTTTACATGGAAACCCAATTTGGCAAAAACCACTAGCAACATATCACTCTTTTTCACTCGTTTGAAGTGAGCTCTATTAGGAGCTTACCCTATTAAAGGTTACAATACACACTATTAAATGTGACCTGGTTAGAAGATTTAATCACCCTATTAGGAGTGGTCTTGTAAGAGGAATTTAATCATTCCATTTAGAATGTCACTTAGTTAAAGGATTTACATAGACTATTTAGTCTTCAAATGATGTTAGGTCAACCTCTATTAAAAGGATTTTATTACAAACAGTTTACAATGATAAGAAAGAAAATAACAGGTTTTGATCTATGTGATTACAACTCACTTTTACTAGTTCATATCTCTTGTTCAATCCTTATGTTGGTTCACTAATAAGCCTTCCATTGTCACTTTTGAACTTGATCTATTTGGACACCCTTTAAGAAATTAGTCCACTCTTCTCATCAACACTTAATCTTTCTACTCAAATACACTTATCAACAATCAACATCATATCTGCAAGCTTTCTCCTTAGCTTTGTATCCACTCTCTTGTATGACCTCTATCAACATTTCTCTATATGACTTCCTTCACATACAAACTCACACACACACTTGCTAAGGTTGAACTAGGCTAGAGCACCAAATATTTGGCTCTATATTACCTTAAATAAGCAATCTGTGATTTATGGTTTTCTACATCCACTGTAGATCATACAGTTTATGATTAGGTTCAACTTGATTCAATGTATATGTACATCTTCTTGATTATCCTATAAAAAATTCTCTAGAATTATTTTCTTAGCTCTTTACCTAACCATCACTTTGAATTAAATGATCCAACTCATCAATCTTATCTTCAACATCTTTTACATCTCCCAAGAAATTAACTGAGTCGCCTTAATCTTATGATTCCTTTGAATTTTATCTTTTACTATCAATTGACAATCACTAATTTTTGACACTTGGTTAATACTAAAATATAATGGTCACTATTTAAACTTTCTGGCTTGGCATCAACTAACTTGCTTGGTCGATGCTAATGCTTGGTCAACACTAGATTTTCTAGGCACTAACTATGGGTCGGTTGTCACTAGAATTACTCAACATTTCTTAGTATTTACACTTTTGATCAGCTTGACTTAGCTTCTTAATCATAAACAATTACATTTCTTTATCAAAGTCTATCTAGTCAAATTTCCATTGTAACTTCCTTTTCATAACTTCAACCATTCCTCTAGGTGTTATAGTTATGACTAACTCCCAAATCCTCTTCATCAATCAATAGATATGACATTTAGACTAAGTAGAAATATGTCTCATCCTTAGATTTGACATCAAGGACAAAACCATAATTGTTCCAATTGTAAGTTTCCAACAATCTCCCTCTTTGGCATTGATGGAAACATCTCAAATATTTGAAATGCTAACAATTTAGTTACCATACAATCCAAAAGATTTCACTTTCATGAGTGACCAATATCCTCAGTTTCATTCTTATTCTCATCCATGCAAACTTTCAAACTCGCTTTGTCAGTTTTCTCTCTTTCATGATTTTCTCCCTCTTTCATCTGAGTTTCTTATTTCATACTTTCCTCTCATTATATGTGCTCCCTCTTATTCATTCCCTCCCTCTTTGACAAAAATGTCAAAGATGTGTAGTTGTCATAGCTTCAAATTCTTCATACATCTAAATTATGTTTATTTTACATGTCTAACTGATACTTATCATCTATCTATGACTGATCTTTTATGTTGTATTGAGGTATTCTACCTTAGGCATATCCCAAAGTAGAGTTGTATTGCACCACTATGTATAATGTTTTATGTAGCACATGTGATGTAGTTCACCTTATATCCTTAAATGTCTTTTGTTAGGGGAATGACCCCTAGTTTACCTCTAAGATATTGATGAGCATTTTAAGTAATGGTTTTTTGAATATGTTAGTAATCTATTCCTTTGTATTCACATATTCTAGTTTCACTTCTTTTTCTTGAACCAACTCTCTCAAGTAGTGATACTTGATAGAAATGTGCTTTGTCTTAGTGTGCATCACTAGAATCTTTGAAATGTTGATAACACTTGTGTTATCACAATAGATAACTATTGTATCTGTAATATCTTCTTGCATGCTTTTCAATAGTTACTTAATCCACATTATGTTTGAAAAATTCACTACAATTGACACATATTCCTTTGAATTTGATCTTTTACTATCAATCAACAATCACTAGTTTCTGACACTTGGTCAATATTGAAATATGTGGTTGCTATTTAAACTTTTTGACTTGGCATCAACTAACTTGTTCAGTCAATGTAATACTTGGTCAACACTAGATTTTCTCAGCACTAACAGTGGCTCGATTGTTACTAGCATTACTCAGCACTCCTTAGGATTTACACTTTTGATCGACTTGGCTTAGCTTCTTAATCATAAATAATTATTTTTCTTTATCAAAGTCTATCTAATCAAATGTCCATTGTAACTTCCTTTTCATAACTTCAACCTTTCCTCTAGATGTTATAGTTATGACTAACTCCCAAATCCTCTTCATCAATCAATAGATATGACATTTGGACTAAGTAGCAATATGTCTCATCCTTAGATTTGACATCAATGACAAAACTACAATTGTTCCAATTGTAAGTTTCCAACAATTTCCCTCTTTGGAATTGATGGAAATATCTCAAATATCTAAAATGCTAACAATTTAGTTGCCATACAATCCAAAAGATTTCACTTTCATGAGTGACCAATATCCTTACTTTCATCTTGATTCTCATCCATGTAAACCTTCAAACTCCCTCTATCAGTTTTTCTCTTCCATGATTTTCTCCCTCTTTCATCTAAGTTTCTTATTTCATACTTTCCTCTTATTATATTCTCTCCCTCTTATTCATTCTCTCCCTCTTTGACAAACATGTTAAAGACGTGTAGTTTTCACATCTTCAAATTCTTCATACATCTAAATGACGTTTATTTTACATGTCTAGCTGATACTTATCATCTGTCTATGACTGATCTTTTATGTTGTATTGAAGTATTCTACCTTATGCATATCCCAAATTAGAGTTGTATTGCACTGCTATGTAGGATGTTCTATGTAGCATGTGCGATGCAATTTACCTTATCTCCTTAATTATCTTTTGTTAGGGGAATGGCTCTAGTTTACCTCTATGATATTGATTAGCATCTTTGAGTAATGGTTTTGTGAATATGTCAGTAATTTGTTCCTTTATATTCACATATTCTAGCTTCACTTCTTTTTCTTGAACTAATTCTCTCGAGTGGTGATACTTGATAGAAATGTGCTTTGTCTTAGTGTGCACCACTATAATCTTTGAAATGCTGATAGCACTTGGGTTATCAGAATAGATAACTACTATATCTATAATATCTTCTTGCATGCCTTTCAATAGTTACTTGATCCACATTATGTTTGAAAAATTCACTACAGCTAACACATACTCGACTTGAGTTGTTGATTGAGAAATATAATTATGCTCCTTTCTTGTCTATGACACCAATCTCTTTCCTAGAAAGAATGGACCTCCACTAGTGCTTTTTTTGTCATCAATATTCCCTTCCCAATCTGAGTCAGTAAAAACCTTCAGTTCCAACCTGTCACTTCTCTTGTAGAATAATCCATAGTCTTCTATACCTTTTATATATCTCATTATCATTTTTATAGCCATCATGTGATTCTTTTTAGGATTTTCCAAAAATCTAGCAACTATCCCCACTGCCAACGCAATATATGGTCTATTGTGAACAACATATTGCAATTTTCCTATCATGGATCTATATAGGGTCTAGTTCACATCAATAGGATCATCATTCTTAGATAGCTTATTTCCTATAGACATAGGTGTAATCACCATCCTTGAATCTTCCAAATCAAAGGTCTTCAATATTTCCTTGATGTATTTGATTTGTGAAATGAAAATACCAAACTTCATTTGACATATTTGCAGTTCAAAAAAGAATTTGATTTCACCAAACATAGACATTTTAAATTCCTTCTTCATTTCCTCAAAAAATGATTTACATAATGCTTCTCTTCCTCCCAATATGATATCATCAAAAACTATCTCAGATAATAGTACTTCATTGTTCTTACCATTCTTATATATAGATTGTTGTTATCTTTTGTCCTTCCAAAACTAGTTTTCACTAAATAGTTATGTAACCTTTCATACCATGTTCTTGGTGCTTGCTTCAATCCATAAAGAGATTTGTTCAGTTTACATACCATGTTCCTCTTGTATGGATCTACAAATCCTTCAGGTTGTTCAATGTATACTTCTTCCTCCAGTATACCATTTAAAAATGTAGATTTGACATCCATTTGATATACCTTGGAATTATTGTAGGCTGAGTATGCAAGTAAAGTTCTGACTTCTTAAAGTCTTGCCATAGGAGAAAAAAAATTCTCCATAGTCAATTCCTTTTTTATAACCCTTACATACCAATATTTCTTTGTTTCTTGTTACTTCACCATTTTTATTGAGATTGTTTTTGAAAACCCACTTTGTCCCAATGATATTTTTGTCTTTAGGTATTGGCACTACAGTCCAAGTATTGTTCTTCTCTATCTGTTCAATTTATTCATTCATAGCTTGTATCCAATCTTCATTTTCTAAAGCATCTTTTATTGTTTTAGGCTCAAACTCACATAATAAGCATGTGTCACCTTTGATTTTTTTGCTTTTCATAACATTTGATTCAACATCTCTAATGATTTGATTAGTTGTATGATTTATTCTCGCATATTTTGCTAATACATGTAGCTTTCTTATTGGATCTTCTTTAGGTTCATCTAGAAAAATAATCTCAGGCTCATTTCCTCTATCTTGTTCTAGTTCTATTTCAGGTTCTAAATGCTCAATATTTACTATTTGATGGTTGGCATTGCATGTTTGTGACTTGGCATCTTCAGTCTGTTGCTTGGCACCCATTCTCTACTGCTCAACAATTTTTATTTGCACTCCATCATTTCCTATTTGATGGTAACTTGTAGCTTGACTTGTCCATGTCCATATTGAGTTCTAGGAGCATCATCATCCACATAGATGAATGTACTATAGTCTTTTGGATCTTCATTGCATGAAGCATCACCTTTTTCTACAAACTCATCAACTCTCACATTTTCACTTTCCACAACTTTATTAGTGTTCGAATTTAGACACTTATAATCTTTTATTTTTGTGGAATAACCTAGGAATATGCCTTCATCACTCTTTGCATCAAGTTTTCCATTCCTATTATCTTTCAATATATAGCATCTAGACTTCTAAAGATTTTGAAATATTTAACATTAGGAGCATAGCCATATCATTGTTCAAAAGGTGTGGCATTTGTACCTTTCTTGACTTGAACTTTATTTAGGGTATAGACAGCAATAATAACCACTTCTCTCCAATATTTATGTGATACCCCTTTCTCCACCATTAGTGTTCTTGCATAGTCCATTAATGATTTGTTTCTTCTTTCAGCTACCCCATTCTGAGGAGGGATCCTTGGTGCTGGCATCTGTCTTTTAATTCCTTTGTCATTGAAAAATGTATTGATCAAACTCATGTGAAATGAATTCGCCACCTCTGCTAGATCTCAAATGCTTCAGATTATTCCCTATTTCTTTTTCAACTCTAGCTAAATACCACTTGAATAACTAAAAAGCATCATATAAATAATTTTAAGAAACATCAATATCATCATTCTAGAGTAGTCATCCATAGATAGAATAAAATATTGATCTCTACAGTAACTTTTAACACCCATTGGTCCACATAGGTCAGTATGAACCAATTCCAAAATATCATTAGTAGTATATGTCTTACTCTTAAAACTAGACTTGGTCATCTTTCTTAGTTGACACTATTTACACATAGCATTGTTAGGATTTTTCACTTTAGTCAATCCTCTTACTTTCTTAATCTTAGTGATATTCACCAAATTATCAAAATTCACATGACATAATCTTTTGTGCCATAACCAAATATCTTCTTTTTGTCCAAACATACATGTCTCTCTTGATAGGTTTAGATATAGAGTAAGTTACATCTTGTCTTCTAACTAGGTCCAATTAGCTTACCATCACCATCATGTATCTTGGCCTTTCTGTTATGAAATTCAACTCTATAACCTGATTTGTTCAGTTGTGAAACTCTCGACAAATTATAGTTAATTCTTTCAACCCAGTAAAAATTTTCACATGTTATCTGGTCAGTCAGTTGAATAGTGCCTTTACCTTTTATAACACATGGGATATCATTACCAAATTTACCACATCCACATTATATGGACCTATATCTTCAATTTTTTCTTTATCACCAGTCATATGATTGGAACATCCACTATTAATTATCCATCTATCATGTTTGTTCACATGAGCGATTAATGAAGTTTTCTCATCTTCATCAGACTCTTCTTTCTTAGCAGCATAGACAACTTCATCATCATTACTCTCTGATTCATTATCATTGTTTTTCAGCATTATAACAAGATTTCTTAACTTTTTCATCCTTTCTTCTTTTGTACTATTTGACATCACTTCTGCCTTTGTACTTGCTTTCCTTCTTTTCATTCTTGTTTTTTGTGTCGAGACATCTAGCAACAATATGACCAACTTTGTTGCAATAAAAACAAATTATAGGTAATTTATCTCTATATTTACCTCTCCTTTTTTAAACCTTTTTGCAATGAGGCCTTCAAGTTCATCAATCTTATCATCAGAATTATCAATTTCACTCTTAACATGTTTTCCTTTCTTCTTACTAAGAATTAGTTGTGACTTGAAAGCAAATTCAATGGTAGCGGGTGTGTAGTTATCAAAATTGGACATTTCAAAAGTTGTAAGTCTACCAACTACTCCTTCTCAAGTCAAGGTGTTACCCAGTGTGCATCTCAACTCTTGAATTATAGAGACTCTAATGACATAGATAAGGAGTAGAGTCTTCCATACCTTTCTTATCACTATTTCATCTTCAATTTTTCCATTTGCTCCTCAAATAGAATTAACAACCTCTTTAACTCTTATGCAATATTATACTATGTTCTCACCTTTCATCATTCTCATATCATAAAATTTACCTCTTAGGATTTTTTCTTTGGCTCTTAGTACATTGCCATCAC
This sequence comes from Cupressus sempervirens, assembly GCA_028749045.1. Taxonomy (NCBI): domain Eukaryota; kingdom Viridiplantae; phylum Streptophyta; class Pinopsida; order Cupressales; family Cupressaceae; genus Cupressus; species Cupressus sempervirens. The sequence goes on along the minus strand of CM053789.1, from coordinate 371,912,842 downwards.
CTCTGTATATGGTCTTTAATCTATCCCACATCTTCTTTGTTTTGTTGCAATCTTTTAGGTCATCAAACTCGGCATAGCTTAGAGATGAGGCAATCTCCAACATTGCTTGGTTATGATCTAACTTCTATCTTAGTTCTTCAATCATTAGAGAAGAAGATGTTACCTCTACATATTCATTTCTTAGAAAATTGACACAAACATCATTGGTACTGGAT